>CATIVE010000095.1:0-84865 GCA_949628195.1 Phasia obesa | reverse complement strand
ACAGAAAAAATTACACTTTGCTAGTCGCAAATTTTAACAAGCTCGGCACCTTGCTAGTAACGCTAATTCGATTACGCGGAATTCTATGGCATTAGCCGTTTTTCGAAGTTAGCGCTCGTATTCGCGATTTAAAATTTGTACGCTTAAGTACTATAAAAACAATATTTTATACTGTTTTAACCTTTTTTTTAAATTTAGAAAAAGTCGCGCTAGATGTTTTCCGAAGTTATTACTTGTGTTAGCAATATTCGCTATCTTTGATAAAATTTAAATACGGAACATGACAAGAGTAGCATAGCAGTTATTGTAGATTTTGCAAAAATATTATTGTTGTAAAAATCTACGGCAGTGAAACTAATTGTATCAAAATGGAGCATCACGTGGATTTTTAATAATTTTTATTATGTTTGCGGAAAACGTACAATTACACACTCTCGGCAAAAAATCGGCGATGATTTTGCAGAATTATATGACCGATACTTTAATCAGCCAGTTTTTCATAATGTGGAGTGGGCTCCATCTATCGTTGTGGCAATTTTTTTGTATATTTACTATAAAGTGAATAGGTCAATAAAACAAGTTTTAATTTGAAGCTTTATCAATCAATATATGAAATTCGGCTAAAATAAAAATAAATTGTAAGTTAAATATTTTTCATATAGTTGACCTGTTTTTATTTAGCAAATATAGTTTTATCTTATTTTGGCTCAAGGTCTAAATTAATAAAAAACGTCCTTCCTTTTGTTTAATGAGAATCAATTTTTATTAATAATTGGTATATTTATTTTCAAAAAGTTCCAATATTTCGACTAACATTGTTAGTCATCATCAGGGATCTGATAAAATAAAAAGAAAAAATACTAAGTACACAAATATTATTAGAACGTTATTAGACAATATTACTTGAAAAAATATTAAATAATTATCACAAAACTAAATTATCACAGCATCCAAACTTTTGTAATCAAACATTTAAACTGAAAATTATTTTGATTTTTTATATTTTTTTATTATTCGTCTGTATATGTGAGCACATTTCTCCGTATCTTGTTTGTAGTTTAATCTCTTCTCAATTGGGACATTTATTATATGTAGCATGTCCAACATGAATCTCTTCATATAATTATTCTCTTCTTGTAGAATTCTCACATTTTTAAAATTCGGCTTATGATTTGTCGTGGTACAGTCGGCAGCATGTGCTGTTTTTTTGTTCTATTGGTTTGTCAATTATTTTTAGGTCCGATCTGTGGGATGTAATTCTTGTCTTAAGTTTAGTTTTTGTAGTGCCAACATATACCTTATTGCATATGTTAGTTCCGTCTCCGTTGCATGGAATTTCATACACCACATTAGATTTTTCTTCTTTTGGTAGCCTAGTTTTTGTCTTGCTGAATAATCTGTTGACAGTATTATTGGTTTTAAAAAGCGAGTTTATAACTATCCTTATCAAATATGTTGGTAAATTGTAGTCTTTCAGAAAACTGTGGTATATAAGATAGGCTCTTATATACTTTTGGTGGTTCCTCGTCATGTTTTTTCTTTCCGCTTGTCTCAGAAGGTCATTTATAGTTCTCTTAGGAAATTCGTTCATTTTCAGCACCTTTGTTATTCTTTCTATATTAACTGCAAGAAAGTCTTTGTCACTTATAGATAAAACCCGTCGAATAAAATTTGAAGCAGTATTCATTATGGGATGTTTTGAATAAAAATTGATCATCCTGCTCGATGATGTTGGCTTTTGGTACCAATCAAATTTAAGTAGATTTCCTTGTCTTATCACCATGTGGTACCATATTTAGATTCCGTAGTGAGAATTCTACAAGAAGAGAATAATTATATGAAGAGATTCATGTTGGAGATGCTACATATAATAAATGTCCCAATTGAGAAGAGATTAAACTACAAACAAGATACGGAGAAATGTACTCACATATACAGACGAATAATAAAAAATATAAAAAATCAAAATAATTTTCAGTTTAAATGTTTGATTACAAAAGTTTGGATGCTGTGATAATTTAGTTTTGTGATAATTGTTTAATATTTTTCAAGTAATATTGTCTAATAACGTTCTAATAATATTTGTGTACTTAGTATTTTTTCTTTTTATTTTATCAGATCCCTGATGATGACTAACGATGTTAGTCGAAATATTGGAACTTTTTGAAAATAAATATACCAATTATTAATAAAAATTGATTCTCATTAAACAAAAGGAAGGACGTTTTTTATTAATTTAGACCTTGAGCCAAAATAAGATAAAACTATATTTGCTAATAAATTGTAAGTTAGACGTTGATTTGGAATTGAGACAGTAATTTTGTCGTGGTGTCTGGCAAGTATATTTTGTCATAGAAGAGAGATTAAAGAAAAAAAGCTTTCAGCCGAGTGAGGACGAGGGTGATGTTTTTATGACGACCGAAGACGGTAGATAACTCTATTCAAGTTAACACGTTTTTTTAATACATCAAAAATGTTTAAAGAAATTTAGTAAAATACCTACTAAGTTATATTAAAATAAAATAATAGAGAAAAGCCAAAATTCTATATTAAACGTTTAAAACGTATTATAAAGTATGAAACGTAAACTATATACATATGAGCTTCAAAGTGTTAAGTGACTGATTGGAATAAATTTTCTCAAGAATTTCAAAGTACATCTAAAATGTTGCAGTATTGGACAAAGATCCTATTTTGTTTGGTAATTCAAATCACTTTGCTGTAAAAATTACCAAAAACGCAGTTTTGAATAATGTAACGAATAATAATTAAAAGGCAGAGCAATAAACAATAAATCAAAGTCTGCAAAATTATAAGTTTTAAACACCTAATGATCATCAAGAAAACAAATCATCATAATATAGCGGGACTCCAGTAATTACCTAATTATCCGATACGAAGAGTAACAAGAGATTAGCAAGACAATTACTAACTTCGACATCACAAACAGAACAAGAGACATCAGCCGATAAAAAAATCTTTTGTGCATGTTTCATCTCTCTATAATCTAACAAATGATCATTTATTAACATTTATTTAGTTAACATAATGTATTTACATTATTCACTTTGATTTTACAGAGAGTCTTATAGAAATGTTGTAAGTAATAAATGATAAAAACAAGACCAACAAGTAAACACAATGTAAAAATTTATATAGTTTCTTTATATGTAATTTAATTCAATCACATTCCAGCTTTAATTCTTCAAATTTAAATAAATCCTTTTTATAGCTGTAAGCTCATCATACTCATCAAATACTAGCATGTTAAATTTATAAATTTTTTACAGAACCTAAAATTTAATTGGGTAATAATTGATTAATATATTTTTCACATTTTTCTTACTATTTCAACCAAGGATATTTTAATTAAACCTGATTTATTTTACAGTATCTACATACGAACACGAATGAATTGAGCTCAAGACATCGCCGTTAAAAGGTTATTGAGTTACCATCACAGTCATTTGGTTTTATTTGTTATCAAAATCTTCAATTTGGGATATTAAACTATCAGTTGTTAAATTTAACATGCATTTTAAAATAATTGAATACAATTTGGTTATTATTTCTATACTTGTAAAAATAATTAATATTAATAAATTAATTGTTTAGGCTTAACTTCTTAATTATAAAGTGATAAAAAAATTAGATACCAGCAAAGCAGAATGCATTTTCTAGACAGCTACGTCCGTCATCAGTACTCTTTGTATCAATCAATCTACCCGGTAGTTTCAATTGTTATTAATTTTCTATTTAAACAAACTTATCAAAGAAATAGAATCTGAGAAATTTTAATTTTACATTATATTTCATAGAAGATAGAGCTTTTTGAAATTGTTTTACACTTGTAAACTCTATTTCTTTTTTATATTATACTACCAAGTAAACATTTTTTCTTTATTTTAATTCTCTTTATATATTTTCTTTTATTTTAAAATGGTATATATCTCTCTTGCCATTAGCTATCCTTTGGTTAGCAATTAACAACAATTAGATATTTTTTTATTTTACAAATGTATATTTTGATTATTAACACAATAGTGTTGAACAATGTCAAAGCCGTGCTCGCTCTGTGAAATTATATGAATTTTATTTGAACTATTTTTGAATTAATAAATTAATTATTTAGGCTTAAGTTCTTAATTATAAAGAGATAAAGAAAAATTAGATACCAGCAAAGCAGAATGCATTTTCTAGATAGCTACGTCCGTCATCAGTACTCTTTGTATCAATCTACCCGGTAGTTTCAATTAATTAAATTAAGACTTATTATGAATTTATAAAATTATTGAACATATATTTTTTTTAAATTTTTGCTAATGCTAAGAATATTTTTTATAATAAATGAGTTGTATTGAAAAGAGTAAAATGGACTAGAGAGCTTAACGGGGGATAACGTGGATTAAAAGATAACATAGGTAAATGAGTGGATAGGTAAAATTGGAAATGACTACAAAATATGATTATAGACACAATTTCATTTGACGGTAATGGGCGGGAATATTTTAATCGGTGTCACTTGCGATACAACCATCAATCGCAAAACAAATAACATACAAATAAACTCAATAGTCATCAAAATTTTTATCATGAAATTTAATAACAGTTAGAGTATTTTTTTTTAATTACCAATTGTGGAATGCATTATTTTTAATTTCTGTTATCTTTAGCTTTTCTATTAAATTGGTCAAGAACCACTCCTATGCCGGCGAGCTTAGCCCTTTTCTATCGTTCCACATATGACCAATTCTAAAGAAGTAACAAGTTATAATTAAGTAAGACCTATGAAAGGTAACAGAGATGGCGCCCAACGGTGTTGCCTTCGGATGATACCGTAAAGAATTTTCTTCATAACATAATTAAGTCCACTACAATTCTTTCGTAGAATTACGATGCAGCAAACTATATTTCCATACCTTTTTTTACAATTTTGTCTGTCCTTATTTGGTTTTGAACATCATTATAGTAGTGACAAAAGACTAGTTTTTTTTTACATATTTTTTTTTTGTTAGTTTTATCTGATGAACTTTGTTTGTTTAGATATGTATGACCTTTTTTATCTATGTTATCTTGAAAACGTAATCACCATCCCTAATAAATATAATATAAAAAAATAATTAATTTTGTAGAATGTAGAATTCTAAAGTTTTTTTTTTTCATTATTGTTACATTACATTACTGTTATGCCTCATAAAAGGCGTAAAACAAGAATTTTACAAGACGATGACAATATTTTAAGTGATAGCCAGATAGATTACACTTTCGATGATGAAGTAGATCAAAATCCGTTTGTCAGACGTCCTGGAATGGAAAAAAGTCCTATTATCACGAGGAATAAGAGCAAGAGTAGTTGTAATGTTATTGAAGCTTCTACTTCGACAATTTCGATAATCCGTCAGATGCTACAGGTTTACCTGTCGCTGCTATTGTATATACTGCAAATTCAAACAATTTAGAGACTATGTTGGAAAGAGTTTTGAACTTGAATCATAATTCTTTTATTAAGTAAATAAAAACATTGGAAAAAAGTTTAGTTGAATCTTTAAACAGGAGCCAAAATGATAATTATAATGCCAATATTTCGGGAATTTCCCACGATATTCAAACAAATCGTGGCAATAATTCTGCACAAACTCCACCTGTAGTTCCATCTCACCTAAATTCGGGTAGCACATCACATGTTAGAATCGACAAATGGAATTTGCAATTCGATGGGACTTAGGATATTGATGATTTTCTTTTTAAGGTTAGGACTCTCCGTAAAAGGTATTGTTGCACCGAGGATGAAGTTTTTGCAAGTTTTCATTTATTTTTGAAGGGAAAAGCTGAAACTTGGTTTTGGTTTTACCTAAAACAGAACCCTACCTCGAACTTTTCAAAACTTATTGAAGCTATAATTAAAGAATTTTCTAAAGTTGGAAATGATTGTGATAAAATTGTTAAGATGGTTGAGAGACGCCAATTACCGAAAGAAAGTTTCGAAGATGATTGAGCTAATCAAGAACAATGCGTGACATTTTTGTCACGTGGCGTTTTTGATTTAGAACATCTGCGTGAGTTAGCTCGAAGTACCGAAAAGTATACAAGTCGTCAAAATCAGCAAAGGCAACAAAGACGATTTGTGTCGGAATTAGATTGTTCTACAGAACTAGTTTTAGAAAAGCAACAGGAGGATGAGGTATCGCATATATCCGTATAAATCCAAATAGAAAACCAATTGATACCACCAAATTTAGATGTTGGAATTGTGACACATTAGCCCACTCATTTTACGATTGTCCATTGGACAAAAGAAACTTATTTTGTTACCGATGTGCGCAAAAAATGTAACTACTCCTGACTGTAAACATCATTTGGAAAACCGACAATAGAACGAACAAACATTACGAATTCTCTTTTAGATTATAAAGCACCTAAACTACAATTAAGAAAGAGTATGGAATTTTTGGGGAAAAGTGAATGTGATTTGATGGCAGTAGAGAATCAGACAAAACCTAGATTATCCCTTCATGAGAAGATCGTTAAATATAATGAAGCTAAGGCAAGAATTTTTGGTACCATGACATCTAAACGAGTGCAGAAGTGCAGGGAGAGATTTAGAAAACGTAAGGAATTTAGAAAAATTTTAGAATGTTCTATTTTGGATGATGAGAGGGATATTAGGCCTTATGCTAAAATACTTTTAGGGTCAATTGAGGTTTATGGTTTACTGGATTCAGGTGCATCAATAAGTGTGCTTGGTAATGGCTCTGAAGAAATAATTAGAAAACTTAATCTTAATATAACAACAATTAATAGTTCTCTACGGACAGCAGATGGCAATAGGCAAAATGTTATTGGTTTTGTTCAAATTCCTGTGTCATACAAAAATTTAAAAAGGAATTTTCTGTTTTATATTGCACCAACCTTGAAGCAAAAGGTATACTTGGGTGTTAATTTCTGGAAGGTCTTTGATGTCGCTCCCAATATTTTTATTTCAGAAATATCTACCGATTTCGTGGATTGTGGCATTGAGTCTGAAAACAGTATATTACATAATTTAACAAGTTGTGAAAGGAAAGAACTACTGGGAGTTATTTCTGAGTTTCCGTCATATGACAAACTAGGTTTAGGGCGTACGAAGATTGAATCTCACAGTATAGATACGGGAGAGTCTATTCCTTTTAAAATAAAGCACTATCCTCTTTCTCCACCGCGTCAAAAAGAAGCTTTTGCCGAACTAGACCGCATGTTATCCCTTGGTGTTATAGAAGAGAGTAATAGTCCGTGTTGCAGTCCTATTGTTCTGGTCCGAAAACCGGGAAAGAATCGACTTTGTCTTGAATCGCGTATACTTAATGCAGTAACAAAAAAAGACGCGTGTCCTCTCCCACATATTAATGGGCTTTTAAGTCGTCTACAGGACCCCTATTTTATCTCTGGTATTGACCTTAAAGATGCATTTTGGCAAATACCATTAGATGAGAGTTCAAAAGAAAAAATGGCTTTTGCAGTGCCTGTATCAATTGTTTAATATGTTTTATGTAAAATGAAATTTTCCTCACTTCAAATATACTTTTCAACCTTATTATATCTTTTGGATAAACGTAACGCTGTTTTAATTATAATAGGTTATGGGCCCAGATCCCATAAGGATATGATATAGAAGGATACGTTGAAGTCAAGTCGTGTAAGAGTCCTTAAGTTTAAACATATAAAAGCAAGAAAATAATTGATAATGAACGCATTAACTGGACGAATTCCATTATTGAATGGAGACAATTATGGTACGTGGAAGGCGCAAATAGAGGCGATACTATACAAGAACAGATTGCTGAACATTGTAATAGGAAAAGAAAGAGCGCCAAGTCTAAGAGAACTTCCAGAAATGCCAACTGATATTCAAACCCGCGCATATGTGCAATCAGTAAAAGCTCGGCAACATTATTTAGATAAGGATATGGATGCAAGAGCGGTAATTTTAATGGACGTAGAGACAAACATTGTTACAATGGTAAAAAATATGAAAGGATCTCAAGAAATATGGAGTTATCTGCAAGATACATTTTATCGTAAGTCAATAAGAAAGAAGATAGAGTGCTACCGTAAGTTATTAAATATAAAAATGTCTGAAAACCAAACGATATCGCAATTTTTAATTGATTTTGATGTATATGTTTCATGTATAACGGAAATTGCCATCGAGATTGATGAAGACCTGCTCGTTGTTATAATGCTTGATGCTTTACCAGAACGTTTTTCAGCTGTAAAAGCTGCTGTGAATACTGCAAATGAATTTCGGAAATTAACTATTTTAAAATCAAGATTACTAGAAATTGGAGACAAAGAAGAGAGTAATCCTGGTAATTCAGCTATAAAAGCTAAGTTTTGTAAAAACATAACTAACAGTCAATCTAGAAAATTTCAAAATCAAGAAGAAGGTACGCTCAAAAATAAATTTATTTATAAATGTTTTCGATGCGGAAGAAAAGGTCATAAAGCCAAAGATTGTAAGGCGTTTGTTGAAATTGCTCGAAGTGCTGAACAGAAAGTAAGACCTGGTGTATTAAATGAAGTATTAGTAACTATGAGAGAATCAACATTCTGCAGTTCCCATGAATCATGGATAATTGATAGTGGTGCGTCATCTCATATGTGCACTCAGATGTCTTTATTGGAAAGTATAGATACTCAATTTAGAGGAAAAGTTAGATTGGCAGTTGATAACTAATTAAAAATAAAAGGTATTGGAAAGGTCAAGATAATTGTAAATGCTGACGGTAAAAATCAAGAAATAGGTTTATGTAATACTCTTTATGTCCCGGATTTACGATGCAATCTTATTTCAACCAGCAAATTGACTGATAATGGTTGTACAGTTGTTATGAAAGGCACAAAAGTAGTAGTTTATAAGGAAAGAAATGAAATAATTGAAGGTCATATTTTGTTTCATTTTTTAAAAGTACTGAAAATATGACACATAAAACAGAAAGTTTAAATAGTTTTGAAGCAGTGCTTTGGCACCAAAGATATGGTCATTTAAATATGAATCAATTACTAAAATTGCAAAAAGATGAAATGGTTAAGGGATTACCTAATCTTAAAAATGAAGCAATCGATTGTGTACCATATATACGCGGAAAACAAATACGTTTACCTTTTCCTATTAAGATTGAAAAATCAACTTGTGAAATACTTGCACTTATTCATACTGATTTATGCGGTCCCATGAGAACCGAGTCACTTGGTGGTAGTTTCTATTTTGCAACATTTATTGATGATTATTCTCGAAAAGTTTTTGTATATTTTATTCGAAGTAAAAATCAATATTTAGACAAATTTATCGAGTTCAAAAAAATGGCAGAAACACAGACAGGAAAAGAGATAAAACTTTTGCGTAGCGATAATGGCGCGGAATTAGTAGGAGACAATTTTACGAAATTTTTAAAAGAGAGTGGAATTAAGAGGCAGTTAACAACTACTTATACTCCACAACAAAATGGCATCGCAGAAAGAAGGTAGAAATGGCGCGATGTTTAATGTTAGAATCAGGTTTACCAGCAAGTATATGGTCAGAGTTAATAAATACTTCTGCATACATTAGAAATCGTTGTCCAACAAAGTTAAATGGTACCAAAACGCCTGAAGAGTTATGGACAGGAAGAAAGCCTGTTATTAGTTATTTTAGACGTATCGGTTGTATATCATTTGTATTAGATAAAACATTAAAAAGATCTAAGTGGAATGCAAGAAGCAATGAGTACATACATGTAGGATACTCAGAAGAATCAAAAGCTTACAGATTGTGGAAATCAGGAACAAAAACAATTATTACAAGTAGAGAAGTACAATTTATAGAAAGTCGAATGTATGATACAACAAAAGGAAATGAAGGTCCAAATTTTTATGAGTTTGCACCTATTATTGATAAAAAGTTGTATAGATCCGACCAAATGGATTTAGAAAATTCTGAAATTAACCAAAATAGTACTTAACCAAATAGTACTAAGGACCAACCAAGAGAAAATCTTATTGATTCAATTAAAAGTCGATTAAGATCAAGAAATAACTCAAGCAGTAAATGAGAATATAATAGATCGTAGAAACATATCAGAAGTTATGAATTCCGATTGTGCAGAAGATTGGCTTAATGCTATGAAAGATGAATACAAGTCATTATTAAAAAACAATACTTGGAATGTAGTAGATTTAACAACTGGACGTAGTGCAGTAGGATGCAAATGGGTATTTAAATCAAAAATTAGGCCAGATGGAACTATAGAGAAACGTAAGGCCAGATTAGTAGCCAAGGGTTATTCTCAAAAATTTGGATTAGATTATGTGGATACTTTTGCTCCTGTAGTTCGTCAAACTTCTCTTAGATTATTATACGCCCTTTCAGTTGAAAATAATTTGAAACTTCGTCAACTAAATGTACCAACTGCATTCCTTAACGGAAATTTAGAAGAAGAGATATATATGCAACAACCCGAATGCTTTATTGAGGAAGAAACGAAAGAAAAAGTTTGCAAGTTAAATAAAGCTATCTACGGGGTCAAGCAAGCTGGTAGACAATGGTTCAAAGGAATTGATTCTGTTATAAAAAATTTTGGGTTAACGCAATCAAAGTATCTATTTATTTTCTAAGAAAAGATCAGAAAATAATAATTGTCGCTTTATATGTTGATGATATTATAATTGCTGCTAATGATAACAGTTTTTCGGAAAAATTTGTATGTAAATTAAAAGAGAATTTCGACATTCGTGATTTGGGGGTTCCAAAGCATTGTATTGGCTTAGAAGTAAATATAAAAGATGGAGAAATTTCGATTTCGCAAACAGGATATATTTCAAATTTGATTAAGAAATATGATTTAGAGAATTGTAAGCCCGTAAAAGTTCCTATGCAGCCAGGAATTAAATTAGAAAAAGAACCAACAATTGCCGGGGAAGCAGAGAAAGTTAATGAAAAGTTTTATCAAGTGTAACGACGTTTCTTCGGCTGGGGTAAACTCACCGGTGTCCGAAGTTTCTGTCACAGAAAATTTATTTTCTTTAGACCGTATTGAAAGAAACACCGATCGAAAACGTTTCGTAATGTCTTTATTTACAATTAGGCGTCTTAATAAATTCTACTTAATGGCAGCAATTATTAATAACTCATCCACTATGAGCTCTCTCAGCTTTCTAACACGGAGTGCTAATAACTACTATGAACCTGCGGGTTACCACGGGAACACAGCAATAGCAAAAACTCGTCAAATGCGGCCTTACACAGTCTGCTTACGTAGCGAAGTGAACCTGCGGGTTACCACGGGAACACTTATTCAACGCAAATCGGACAAAGGCAGCTCTTACACAGATTGGTTAGGTTGTTGAATGAACCTGCGGGTTACCACGGGAACACTTTGTCAACTGCGCTCACCAATCTACCCTCACGTATTATTAGTGGGAAACCTGCAGGTTACCACGGGAATACCACACTAATAAAGCCTGGTGAGTATTACTAAGCAGAAGAAACAGCAGGTTACCACCAATTTCTCTACTTAGTAATCAGCCAATAGGTAATAAATTATTACAGCGGGTTACCACCAATAATAATGGTCTTACCTTCGCAATCGCTGCGATGAGACTGATTAAAATTATATCACTTCCACTGCTTTTATACACAATCTGCAGCCACCAAAACTCAGTTGTATATTTTGGTACTAATTCTTCTTACTAAAAATATCAAAGTGGATGTATTAATAATTTACGACCACTATGCGCCACTAGATGGCATATTCTAACGGAAACCTTAATTTCAAATATTTGAACTTGTTGCAATAATACAAGTAATAACAAATCGTAATAATAAACAAATAATAACAAATTGATAATAACACTTTAAACAATACAAGAATATAACAAAAATAACATAAATAAATCACTTTAAAATAATATATGTGTGGTGAAAACGAGGCTCCACCGACTTTCATCGTCACATTTCCTCCCCTCCTTGGATAATTTGGCTGTTGTTCTACGGTAAGCGTTGAATCTTCAGTACTCCACTCTTTGCAATCGTGATACGATATGAGATTGACCCAACCTTCTCAATAAATTTCAACCGTTGCCCGGGCTTGTGTGATCTACGGGCGCTTTCGACAGCAGTTAAAACCTCTTCCGGCCTAGGCTCTGCAGTGTTATTCAACTCAGGAGGAAGCGTGGATTTCCTTTCTTCTCCTACTGCACGCCATATATTTGAGGATAGCATTTTTCCTACTGGTTGTTGCTGACTAATTTTGAACTGTTGGCATGACTGACAACTTCTTACGTAACGTCTAACATCACGGAACAACCCCGGCCAATAGTAACGGCTAGAGATTCTATTTATAGTTTTTCGGATTCCCAAGTGCCCCGCTGTGTCACTGTCATAGTTTTCCGATAGCACACGTTGACTCGGATTGGTACCTATACACAGCTTCCAGGGAGTATCATCTTCGTCATTCGGTTGATGTAGAAAATTACGGGACAACTGGTGGTCTATGATGGCGTAATCAGCATATTTCGTTGGGTTATCACTTATTTTCTTACACATATTCTGAATCCACTTGCATTCATCTGGTTTCTGAGCTTCACAGCTGGTTAATTTGGCAACCTCTACAGGTTGCCGTGAGAGAGTGTCTGCAACAATATTGGCTTTGCCTTTCCGATACTGTATTGTATAGTTGTATTGTTGAAGTTCAAGTGCCCACCGGGCTAATCTACCTGTGGGACTTTCGATGGAATTTAGCCATTTCAGCGCTAAATGGTCAGTAATTATTGTACATTTGTAAGCTTCGACGTAGGCCCGCATCTTTCGAATGCCCCAAACAATGGCTAAGCATTCCTTCTCCGTTGTTGAATAATTTTTTTCTGGTCCATTTAAATGGTGGCTGGCATATGCGATCACCCGCTCTTCTCCGTCTAAATCTTGTGTGAGCACCGCTCCTAGCCCATAATCACTGGCATCTGTTTGTAAGGAAAATTCTCTTGAGAAATCTGGGCACGCTAACAAAGGGGCTTCTGTTAATTTAGTTTTGAGGGTATCGAATGCCTGTTGCTGATCATCTCCCCATTTCCAGTGCTTGCCCTTTTTCAGCAGCTGGATTAAAGGTTGAGATATTGTGGCAAAGTCAGGTACAAATCTTCTGTACCATGATGCGACTCCTAAAAATTGTCGTATGCCTTTCGGTGGTGGTATTCGAGCGATGGCTGCTACTTTCTCGGGATCTGTTCGTATACCACGTTCACTTACTATATGGCCCAAGTATTTTGTTTCGCTTGCAAAAAAATTAGACTTGTCCGCATTAATCTTAAGGTTCGCCTTCCTTAACCTTCGGAATACCTCCTTCAGGTTTCTCACATGCTGCTGTAGCGTTTTTCCAACAACAATGATGTCATCTAAATAAGCGAAAGCATGGGGTTCCATATCTGGGCCAATAACCTCATCTAATGCACGCTGGAACGTTGCTGGCGCAGAATGTAACGCAACCGGCATCACTTTCCATTGATAGAGCCCTCACCCTGGTACTGCAAAAGCGGTATACTGTTTGCTACTCTCTTCCATAGGGATCTGCCAATACCCGTTCTTTAGGTCGATGCAACTAAAAAACTTAGACTCACGTAATCGATTTAAAATGCTGTCTATACGGGGAAGAGGATATGCATCGGGTACTGACCTGAGATTGAGTTGCCTAAAATCCATACATGTTCGCCAGGAACCGACCTTTTTCTTGACCAGCGTGATGGGGAAACAGTATGGGCTTCTTGATGGTTCAATGCAACCTTGTGTCATTAATTTGTTGACTTCTGCATCAATTATCTTCTGCATTGCAGGATTACGGGGAGCATACCGAATTTTAATAGGGCGTTCGTCTATCATGTTGATCTTATGGGTAGCAATGTTTGACAATCCATGTAAATTTTAAACTTTGGCAGTTCAGCTTCTAAGAATTTATTGATGACTTCTTGTTCATCTAACGAAAGTGGCGCTATTTGTTTGCGTGTTACATTTGCACTATATTCATTGTACCCTCTGGATGAATTAAAGTCGACCTCCTCTTGTCGTAAGCACTCCTCTGTGGTCTCTTCAGTTGTCAGACATTGGGTTTGTATTTTCGTGCAGTCGAGTTGAAACCCTGCAATTTGTATGGTGGTGTTAAATTTTCTTAGAAACTCTTATCCCAATATTAAATCTTCAGTTGTTTCGGGCATAACTATAAATTTACATAGCTGCGGAGTATTTCCAAGTATGATTGCAAGTTCAACGGCCTGGGATACCTTTCGGATCGAACCATCGGCTAATATGACATCTGTGTCCTCTTGAATATATTTTGCCTGGTTGTCAAGGGTGCGGATGAAACCTTTTCGAACAAAATTACGGCTGGCACCTGTACCGATCACAGCTTTCACCAACCTGCCGTTGATCAATATAGAAGCGGTTAAGCGAGACTCTTCACTTTGTAGTCTGGTGGGATTTGCTGAGGATTTTCTTTGTTTTTGGGGAGGCTCGACCTGCCTCAATTCCGTCGGCCTCCTCTGACTGGATGGTTCCGAACATTAAGATGCGTAGTGGCCACTTTGTCCACAACGATAACAGCTCATCGACGAGGCATTTGCAGAAAAATTTGCGGTGCGAGAATTTTCTGCGACGGTACGTGATGGCTTAACGGGAATACCTTCCAAGTCTTCTGCTAATTGAATTAACTCTGTCAATGACGCAAAATCTTTTCTTTTTATGTACCACTGGTACTCGGGCTGAGAGTTCTGAAAAATACGTTGAACCTTTTGTTCCTCGGTGAGAATGGAATGTCGCATTAAATTTTGTAGTTCTAGCACATAAGTTTGGAATGGCTCTTTTGGACTTTGGGTTCTCATTCGAATCTCATCTTCTAATTTTTCGTAGAATCTAGCTGGCAAAAAGAATTTTAAGAAATCAGATTTAAAACTTTTCCATACTTGCCAATGACTATTGTTATTACGGAACGAGGTGAGGGCATTTTTACGCAAAAATTCAGGCATTACCCTTGGAATGAAATCAAGCGAAATATCATATAGTTCTGCTAATTCCTCTAATCTTTCAATGAACGCTAAGAGATCTGGTCCACCATCATACACAAGGTTCCATTTACGGATCTGATCAATCACTGACGTAGTTGACAATATGTTTGATATTGGTACGTTTACCTGTGGACAGCTTGCGGTGTTCCTATTTTCATCCTTTACTGGTGAGGGTGTAGGTGTATTTCTTGACGCAGGTGCAGCTAATAAGCTGGAAGTTTCATATTTTTCTTGAAGTCCCAATAAACGAGCTGTAACATCTGCATTGTGATCGGAATTAATAAATTTCGCTAGACTTTTGCGCAGTTCTTCGACAGTACCGTTGGTGCCCTGGCTAAAATCAGTTAAGTGTTGCACTAATTCATCCTTCTTCAGGGAGTATGCCCAACTTGACTTCAACATTTTTTTTTTTTTTTGATTCACAAAAAGTTTTAAGATTACCGGAGAAAATTTTATTTTATTTTTTTTTTCAAAATTATTCAATTAGCCGTCGGTAATTATCTTATCTTTCTCAGTTTTTATTTTTTAATATTTTATTTATATTTCTTATCCACACTTGTATTTTTTTATCTTTATTTGAAACAAAAGTTTCAGTCCTTAATGGCAATTTTTTCGCGTTTTTTTTACTTTTTCCCGTTTGAAGCACTCCGTTTGTTTTTATTAAAATTAAACAAAATGTCTTTTTTTTAATGTTACAAAATTATACACGACTAATTTCTTTTTTTTTTTTACACGATTATTTTTCAGCGCCGAATATATTTTGTACGTTAATGTTTCTTTCGCGGTCCCTGCTCGGGCGCCACTGTAACGACGTTTCTTCGGCTGGGGTAAACTCACCGGTGTCCGAAGGTTCTGTCACAGAAAATTTATTTTCTTTAGACCGTATGGAAAGAAACACCGATCGAAAACGTTTCGTAATGTCTTTATTTACAATTAGGCGTCTTAATAAATTCTACTTAGTAGCAGCAATTATTAATAACTCATCCACTATGAGCTCTCTCAGCTTTCTAACACGGAGTGCTAATAACTACTATGAACCTGCGGGTTACCACGAGAACACAGCATTAGCAAAAACTCGCCAAATGCGGCCTTACACAGTCTGCTTACGTAGTGAAGTGAACCTGCGGGTTACCACGAGAACACTTATTCAACGCAAATCGGACAAAGGCAGCTCTTACACAGATTGGTTAGGTCGTTGAATGAACCTGCGGGTTACCACGGGAACACTTTGTCAACTTCGCTCACCAATCTACCCTCACGTATTATTAGTGGGAAACCTGCAGGTTACCACGGGAATACCACACTAAGAAAGCCTGGTGAGTATTACTAAGCAGAAGAAACAGCAGGTTACCACCAATTTCTCTACTTAGGCGGGTTACCACCAATAATAATGGTCTTACCTTCGCAATCGCTGCGATGAGACTGATTAAAATTATATCACTTCCACTGCTTTTATACACAATATGCAGCCACCAAAACTCAGTTGTATATTTTGGTACTAATTCTTCTTACTAAAAATATCAAAGTGGATGTATTAATAATTTACGACCACTATGCGCCACTAGATGGCATATTCTAATGGAAACCTTAACTTCAAATATTTGAACTTGTTGCAATAATACAAGTAATAACAAATCGTAATAATAAACAAATAATAACAAATTGATAATAACACTTTAAACAATACAAGAATATAACAAAAATAACATAAATAAATCACTTTAAAATAATATATGTGTGGTGAAAACGAGGCTCCACCGACTTTCATCGTCACACAAGAAATTATTGGATCTTTACTTTATTTGTCCTTGTACAGTATACCCGATATAACGTGCGCTGTAAATATGTTGTCACAATTTTCTAAAGACCCTCGTAAACAACATTTAAATTCAGCATATCATATTATTAAACACATGAATTACACTAAAAATTTTGTATTAATGTATAAAAATAATAGTTTACCTCTTATTGGTTTTTGTGATGTGAATTGGGCTCAAGATATTAACGATAGAAAATCTCAATCAGGTTTTTGTTTTTTACTCGCAGGTGGCCCTGTTTCCTGGGAATCAAAAAAAACAAAAGGTTGTAGCAACATCTAGTGCAGAGGCGGAATATGTGGCATTAACCGAAGCAACAAAAGAAGCTTCATATTTGTGGTACATCTTAGAAGAACTTGGTTTTTCGAATGCCAGTCCGTTGATGATAAATACAGATTCACAAAGTGCTCAAAAAATTTGGCTCCAATCATTCCCGTACTAAACATATTCATTATAAGTACCATTATATTAAAGATGCTATAGAACAACACATTATTAAACTAAATTATTTGCCCACTGATAAAATGTTATCTAATGTTTTGACAAAACCTGTATCTAAACTCAAACATTTATATTGTTGTAATAATTTTGGAATTGTAATGTAAATTCATGATGTTGAGGAGGCATGTTGTTATTCACTGTAAAATACTTGTTTTCAACATAATGAATTTGATCAAGTTATTATTGTTTAATATGTTTTATGTAAAATGAAATTTTCCTCACTTCAAATATACTCTTCAACCTTATTATATCTTTTGGATAAACGTAACGCTGTTTTAATTATAATAGTTATTCCCAGCCGACATCGAGAAAACGTGTTCATCTATTAAGATGACTTATTGGTATGTACACCTGACTTCAAAAGCCATACATACGTGTTAAGAGAGGTTGCGAATTGCTTAAGTAAAGCTGGACTAACCATAAACGTCAAGAGTCGATTTTGTCAAAAAGAAATAAAGTATCTAGGCTATATTGTAGAACAGGGAACATTACGAACAGATCAAACCAAAATAGATGCCATTACCAACTTTCCATTACCAAAAACACCCAGCCAAATACGTAGATTTATTGGAATGACGGGATGTTACCGCCAGTTTATACCCAATTACGCTAAATTAGTAGCGCCTCTTACGGATTGTCTTAGAAAATCAGAAAAGTTTTTAATCACACCAGCGGCAGAAGTTTCTTTTGTGAAATTGAAGGAGGCTCTAACAACGGATCCGGTGTTCGTGCAACCTGACTTCGACAAACCATTCACAATACAATGTGACGCTTCCAGAGTAGGAGTAGGAGGAGTTTTGTTTCAAACAGACAATGGTGGGCATGAACACACCATAGCGTATGTTTCACAGAAACTAAATAAAGCACAGAAAAATTACACTGTGACTGAGTTAGAGTGCCTTGCCGCTATTGTCTGTCTGAAACGTTTTCGACCATATGTTGAAGGTCTGCTATTTAAGATTATAAGGGATCACAGCAGTTTGCGATGGCTTATGTCACAGAATGACTTGACAGGTCGTCTCGGAAGATGGAGCTAAAATTGCAATGTTTTGATTTCGAGGTGGAATATCGCATGGGATCAGCTAACGTTGTCCCTGATGCTTTGTCTCGAGATATTGAGGTGGATGAAATTGTAGCTCCACCTATATCATCAGAGATTGATTTAAATTCTGATCAACTTTCATCGTCGGAATATAAAAACCTCAAGGAGAGTATAGCACAATACAAGGAAATCTTTCCGGATACATGTATATCTGACGGTTTTGTTTATCAAAGGATAAGTTTTAGAAAAGGAGAGTTTGAAGAGGAGGAATCATTGTGGCGGTTGTGGTTACCATCGGGCTTACGGGAAGATGTCATTAACAACAACCACTATCTTTCATCGTGCCATGGTGGATTTTCGAAAACATTAAATCGTATACGACAAAAATATTTTTGCCCAAAAATGCCAAAGGACATAAATAATTTTGTATCTAAATGCGATACATGCAAAAGCGTTAAGTATTCAAATCAGATTTTGCGACCACCTATGGGCCAACAAATGAAAACCGACCTCCCATTTCAGCGAATATATATAGATCTTCTAGGTCTATACCCACGTACAAAATCAGGTAATACTATGGTTTTTGTAGCTGTTGATCATTTTTCTAAATATATATTTTTAAAGCCTTTAAAAAAGGCCACAATATTATCAATCATTTCCTTTATTGAGGAAAATATTTTTCATTTATTCGGAGTATCCCAATACATACATTCTGATAATGGCAAACAGTTTGTTTCGGCTCAGATGGTTGAATTTTTGAAAGCTTATGGTATTACAAATGTAAGAACTGCATTTTATTCAACTCAAGCTAACATTTCAGAAAGGACAAATGGGGAATTTTTGGTTAAATTACGAATTTTAATAAAAGGACAACAAGATCAATGGGACAAATATGTATCAAAAATCGCTAGCATTCTCAGAAGTGATTATCATGAGTCAATAAAGTGTTCTCCTTATTTTAGTCTTTTCGGGCACAACATGGTGCACCACGGTAGTGTATACCCAATATTAGAGAAGATCGGCTTATTACAGGACAGCCAGGGAAATTGTGTACCGAATGATAACAGGATGGAATTTTTACATGAGAAGATTCGCAACAACTTAGTAGTAGCACATGAGAAAGCTTCGAAGACATATAACACCCGTTCACGTATTATTCAATATAAGGAAGGTCAGGAAGTTTTCAGGAAAAACAGGACGATTCAGCAAAGGTATAAATTCAAAACTTTTGCCCCCATACTTAAAATGTAGAGTGAGAAAAAAGTAGGATCATCACTATACCAATTGGAAACATTAAACGGGAAGTATATAGGGTTATTCCATGCGAAAGATATAAAATCATTTTAAATAAGTCTACTTCATCTAGTAATAGCCCGGCTTGATATTTATAACAGGGTGTGGTCGTGCCCCACGTATACAAAATTTGTTTTCCTTATTTGCAACTTTTAGTTTTCAAAGAAGGTTTGTGGCAATTTTTTGTATATTTACTATAAAGTGAATAGGTCAATAAAACAAGTTTAATTTAAAGCTTTACCAATCAATAAATGAAATTCGGATAAAATAAAAATAAGTTGTAAGTTAGACATGGATTTGGAATTGAGACAATAATTTTGTAGTGGTGTCTGGCAAGTATATTTTGTCACAGAAGAGAGATTAAAGAAAAAAAGCTTTCAGCCGAGTGAGGACGAGGGTTATGTTTTTATGACGACCGAAGACAGTAGACAACTCTATTCAAATTAACACGTTTTTTTATTACATGGCAAATCAAAAATTTTTAAAGAAATTTAGTATAATACCTACTAAGTTATATTAAAATAAAATAATAGAGAAAAGCCAAAATTCTATATTAAACGTTTAAGACGTATTATAAAGTATGAAACGTAAACTATATCCATATGTGCTTCAAAGTGTTACCTGACTGATTGGAATAAATTTTCTCAAGAATTTCAAAGTACATCTAAAATATTGCAGTATTGGACAAAGATCCTATTTTGTTTGGTAATTCAAATCACTTTGCTGTAAAAATTACCAAAAACGCAGTTTTGAATAATGTAAAGAATAATAATTAAAAGGCAGAGCAATAAACAATAAATCAAAGTCTGCAAAATTACAAGTTTTAAACACCTAATGATCATCAAGAAAACAAATCATCATAATATAGTGGGACTCCAGTAATTACATAATTATACGATACGAAGAGAAACAAGAGATTAGCAAGACAATTACTAACTTCGACGTCACCAACAGAACAAGAGACATCAGCCGATAAAAAAATCTTTTGTGCATGTTTCATCTCTCTATAATCTAACAAATGATCATTTATTAACATTTATTTAGTTAACATAATGTATTTACATTATTCACTTTGATTTTACAGAGAGTCTTATAGAAATGTTGTAAGTAATAAATGATAAAAACAAGACCAACAAGTAAACACAATGTAAAAATTTATATAGTTTCTTTATATGTAATTTAATTCAATCACATTCCAGCTTTAATTCTTCAAATTTAAATAAATCCTTTTTATAGCTGTAAGCTCATCATACTCATCAAATACTAGCATGTTAAATTTATAAATTCTTTACAGAACCTAAAATTTAATTGGGTAATAATTGATTAATATATTTTTCACATTTTTCTTACTATTTCAACCAAGGATATTTTAATTAAACCTGATTTATTTTACAGTATCTACATACGAACACGAATGAATTGAGCTCAAGACATCGCCGTTAAAAGGTTATTGAGTTACCATCACAGTCATTTGGTTTTATTTGTTATCAAAATCTTCAATTTGGGATATTAAACTATCAGTTGTTAAATTTAACATGCATTTTAAAATAATTGAATACAATTTGGTTATTATTTCTATACTTGTAAAAATAATTAATATTAATAAATTAATTGTTTAGGCTTAACTTCTTAATTATAAAGTGATAAAAAAATTAGATACCAGCAAAGCAGAATGCATTTTCTAGACAGCTACGTCCGTCATCAGTACTCTTTGTATCAATCAATCTACCCGGTAGTTTCAATTGTTATTAATTTTCTATTTAAACAAACTTATCAAAGAAATAGAATCTGAGAAATTTTAATTTTACATTATATTTCATAGAAGATAGAGCTTTTTGAAATTGTTTTACACTTGTAAACTCTATTTCTTTTTTATATTATACTACCAAGTAAACATTTTTTCTTTGTTTTAATTCTCTTTATATATTTTCTTTTATTTTAAAATGGTATATATCTCTCTTGCCATTAGCTATCCTTTGGTTAGCAATTAACAACAATTAGATATTTTTTTATTTTACAAATGTATATTTTGATTATTAACACAATAGTGTTGAAGTTAACAATGTCAAAGCCGTGCTCGCTCTGTGAAATTATATGAATTTTATTTGAACTATTTTTGAATTAATAAATTAATTATTTAGGCTTAAGTTCTTAATTATAAAGAGATAAAGAAAAATTAGATACCAGCAAAGCAGAATGCATTTTCTAGATAGCTACGTCCGTCATCAGTACTCTTTGTATCAATCTACCCGGTAGTTTCAATTAATTAAATTAAGACTTATTATGAATTTATAAAATTATTGAACATATATTTTTTTTAAATTTTTGCTAATGCTAAGAATATTTTTTATAATAAATGAGTTGTATTGAAAAGAGTAAAATGGACTAGAGAGCTTAACGGGGGATAACGTGGATTAAAAGATAACATAGGTAAATGAGTGGATAGGTAAAATTGGGAATGACTACAAAATATGATTATAGACACAATGTCATTTGACGGTAATGGGCGGGAATATTTTAATCGGTGTCACTTGCGATACAACCATCAATCGCAAAACAAATAACATACAAATAAACTCAATAGTCATCAAAATTTTTATCATGAAATTTAATAACAGTTAGAGTATTTTTTTTAAATTACCAATTGTGGAATGCATTATTTTTAATTTCTGTTATCTTTAGCTTTTCTATTAAATTGGTCAAGAACCACTCCTATGCCGGCGAGCTTAGCCCTTTTCTATCGTTCCACATATGACCAATTCTAAAGAAGTAACAAGTTATAATTAAGTAAGACCTATGAAAGGTAACAGAGATGGCGCCCAACGGTGTTGCCTTCGGATGATACCGTAAAGAATTTTCTTCATAACATAATTAAGTCCACTACAATTCTTTCGTAGAATTACGATGCAGCAAACTATATTTCCATACCTTTTTTTACAATTTTGTCTGTCCTTATTTGGTTTTGAACATCATTATAGTAGTGACAAAAGGCTAGTTTTTTTTTACATATTTTTTTTTGTTAGTTTTATCTGATGAACTTTGTTTGTTTAGATATGTATGACCTTTTTTATCTATGTTATCTTGAAAACGTAATCACCATCCTTAATAAATATAATATAAAAAAATAATTAATTTTGTAGAATGTAGAATTCTAAAGTTTTTTTTTCATTATTGTTACATTACATTACTGTTATGCCTCATAAAAGGCGTAAAACAAGAATTTTACAAGACGATGACATTATTTTAAGTGATAGCCAGATAGATTACACTTTCGATGATGAAGTAGATCAAAATCCGTTTGTCAGACGTCCTGGAATGGAAAAAAGTCCTATTACCACGAGGTATAAGAGCAAGAGTAGTTGTAATGTTATTGAAGCTTCTACTTCGACAATTTCGATAATCCGTCAGATGCTACAAGTTTACCTGTCGCTGCTACTGTATATACTGCAAATTCAAACAATTTAGAGACTATGTTGGAAAGAGTTTTGAACTTGAATCATAATTCTTTTATTAAGTAAATAAAAACATTGGAAAAAAGTTTAGTTGAATCTTTAAACAGGAGCCAAAATGATAATTATAATGCCAATATTTCGGGAATTTCCCACGATATTCAAACAAATCGTGGCAATAATTCTGCACAAACTCCACCTGTAGTTCCATCTCACCTAAATTCGGGTAGCACATCACATGTTAGAATCGACAAATGGAATTTGCAATTCGATGGGACTTAGGATATTGATGATTTTCTTTTTAAGGTTAGGACTCTCCGTAAAAGGTATTGTTGCACCGAGGATGAAGTTTTTGCAAGTTTTCATTTATTTTTGAAGGGAAAAGCTGAAACTTGGTTTTGGTTTTACCTAAAACAGAACCCTACCTCGAACTTTTCAAAACTTATTGAAGCTATAATTAAAGAATTTTCTAAAGTTGGAAATGATTGTGATAAAATTGTTAAGATGGTTGAGAGACGCCAATTACCGAAAGAAAGTTTCGAAGATGATTGAGCTAATCAAGAACAATGCGTGACATTTTTGTCACGTGGCGTTTTTGATTTAGAACATCTGCGTGAGGTAGCTCGAAGTGCCGAAAAGTATACAAGTCGTCAAAATCAGCAAAGGCAACAAAGACGATTTGTGTCGGAATTAGATTGTTCTACAGAACTAGTTTTAGAAAAGCAACAGGAGGATGAGGTATCGCATATATCCGTATAAATCCAAATAGAAAACCAATTGATACCACCAAATTTAGATGTTGGAATTGTGACACATTAGGCCACTCATTTTACGATTGTCCATTGGACAAAAGAAACTTATTTTGTTACCGATGTGCGCAAAAAAATGTAACTACTCCTGACTGTAAACATCATTTGGAAAACCGACAATAGAACGAACAAACATTACGAATTCTCTTTTAGATTATAAAGCACCTAAACTACAATTAAGAAAGAGTATGGAATTTTTGGGGAAAAGTGAATGTGATTTGATGACAGTAGAGAATCAGACAAAACCTAGATTATCCCTTCATGAGAAGATCGTTAAATATAATGAAGCTAAGGCAAGAATTTTTGGTACCATGACATCTAAACGAGTGCAGAAGTGCAGGGAGAGATTTAGAAAACGTAAGGAATTTAGAAAAATTTTAGAATGTTCTATTTTGGATGATGAGAGGGATATTAGGCCTTATTGAGGTTTATGGTTTACTGGATTCAGGTGCATCAATAAGTGTGCTTGGTAATGGCTCTGAAGAAATAATTAGAAAACTTAATCTTAATATAACAACAATTAATAGTTCTCTACGGACAGCAGATGGCAATAGGCAAAATGTTATTGGTTTTGTTCAAATTCCTGTGTCATACAAAAATTTAAAAAGGAATTTACTGTTTTATATTGCACCAACCTTGAAGCAAAAGGTATACTTGGGTGTTAATTTCTGGAAGGTCTTTGATGTCGCTCCCAATATTTTTATTTCAGAAATATCTACCGATTTCGTGGATTGTGGCATTGAGTCTGAAAACAGTATATTACATAATTTAACAAGTTGTGAAAGGAAAGAACTACTGGGAGTTATTTCTGAGTTTCCGTCATATGACAAACTAGGTTTAGGGCGTACGAAGATTGAATCTCACAGTATAGATACGGGAGAGTCTATTCCTTTTAAAATAAAGCACTATCCTCTTTCTCCACCGCGTCAAAAAGAAGCTTTTGCCGAACTAGACCGCATGTTATCCCTTGGTGTTATAGAAGAGAGTAATAGTCCGTGTTGCAGTCCTATTGTTCTGGTCCGAAAACCGGGAAAGAATCGACTTTGTCTTGAATCGCGTAAACTTAATGCAGTAACAAAAAAAGACGCGTGTCCTCTCCCACATATTAATGGGCTTTTAAGTCGTCTACAGGACCCTTATTTTATCTCTGGTATTGACCTTAAAGATGCATTTTGGCAAATACCATTAGATGAGAGTTCAAAAGAAAAAATGGCTTTTGCAGTGCCTGTATCAATTGTTTAATATGTTTTATGTAAAATGAAATTTTCCTCACTTCAAATATACTTTTCAACCTTATTATATCTTTTGGATAAACGTAACGCTGTTTTAATTATAATAGGTTATGGGCCCAGATCCCATAAGGATATGATATAGAAGGATACGTTGAAGTCAAGTCGTGTAAGAGTCCTTAAGTTTAAACATATAAAAGCAAGAAAATAATTGATAATGAACGCATTAACTGGACGAATTCCATTATTGAATGGAGACAATTATGGTACGTGGAAGGCGCAAATAGAGGCGATACTATACAAGAACAGATTGCTGAACATTGTAATAGGAAAAGAAAGAGCGCCAAGTCTAAGAGAACTTCCAGAAATGCCAACTGATATTCAAACCCGCGCATATGTGCAATCAGTAAAAGCTCGGCAACATTATTTAGATAAGGATATGGATGCAAGAGCGGTAATTTTAATGGCCGTAGAGACAAACATTGTTACAATGGTAAAAAATATGAAAAATATAAAAAAATAATTAATTTTGTAGAATGTAGAATTCTAAAGTTTTTTTTTTCATTATTGTTACATTACATTACTGTTATGCCTCATAAAAGGCGTAAAACAAGAATTTTACAAGACGATGACAATATTTTAAGTGATAGCCAGATAGATTACACTTTCGATGATGAAGTAGATCAAAATCCGTTTGTCAGACGTCCTGGAATGGAAAAAAGTCCTATTACCACGAGGAATAAGAGCAAGAGTAGTTGTAATGTTATTGAAGCTTCTACTTCGACAATTTCGATAATCCGTCAGATGCTACAGGTTTACCTGTCGCTGCTACTGTATATACTGCAAATTCAAACAATTTAGAGACTATGTTGGAAAGAGTTTTGAACTTGAATCATAATTCTTTTATTAAGTAAATAAAAACATTGGAAAAAAGTTTAGTTGAATCTTTAAACAGGAGCCAAAATGATAATTATAATGCCAATATTTCGGGAATTTCCCACGATATTCAAACAAATCGTGGCAATAATTCTGCACAAACTCCACCTGTAGTTCCATCTCACCTAAATTCGGGTAGCACATCACATGTTAGAATCGACAAATGGAATTTGCAATTCGATGGGACTTAGGATATTGATGATTTTCTTTTTAAGGTTAGGACTCTCCGTAAAAGGTATTGTTGCACCGAGGATGAAGTTTTTGCAAGTTTTCATTTATTTTTGAAGGGAAAAGCTGAAACTTGGTTTTGGTTTTACCTAAAACAGAACCCTACCTCGAACTTTTCAAAACTTATTGAAGCTATAATTAAAGAATTTTCTAAAGTTGGAAATGATTGTGATAAAATTGTTAAGATGGTTGAGAGACGCCAATTACCGAAAGAAAGTTTCGAAGATGATTGAGCTAATCAAGAACAATGCGTGACATTTTTGTCACGTGGCGTTTTTGATTTAGAACATCTGCGTGAGGTAGCTCGAAGTGCCGAAAAGTATACAAGTCGTCAAAATCAGCAAAGGCAACAAAGACGATTTGTGTCGGAATTAGATTGTTCTACAGAACTAGTTTTAGAAAAGCAACAGGAGGATGAGGTATCGCATATATCCGTATAAATCCAAATAGAAAACCAATTGATACCACCAAATTTAGATGTTGGAATTGTGACACATTAGGCCACTCATTTTACGATTGTCCATTGGACAAAAGAAACTTATTTTGTTACCGATGTGCGCAAAAAAATGTAACTACTCCTGACTGTAAACATCATTTGGAAAACCGACAATAGAACGAACAAACATTACGAATTCTCTTTTAGATTATAAAGCACCTAAACTACAATTAAGAAAGAGTATGGAATTTTTGGGGAAAAGTGAATGTGATTTGATGACAGTAGAGAATCAGACAAAACCTAGATTATCCCTTCATGAGAAGATCGTTAAATATAATGAAGCTAAGGCAAGAATTTTTGGTACCATGACATCTAAACGAGTGCAGAAGTGCAGGGAGAGATTTAGAAAACGTAAGGAATTTAGAAAAATTTTAGAATGTTCTATTTTGGATGATGAGAGGGATATTAGGCCTTATTGAGGTTTATGGTTTACTGGATTCAGGTGCATCAATAAGTGTGCTTGGTAATGGCTCTGAAGAAATAATTAGAAAACTTAATCTTAATATAACAACAATTAATAGTTCTCTACGGACAGCAGATGGCAATAGGCAAAATGTTATTGGTTTTGTTCAAATTCCTGTGTCATACAAAAATTTAAAAAGGAATTTACTGTTTTATATTGCACCAACCTTGAAGCAAAAGGTATACTTGGGTGTTAATTTCTGGAAGGTCTTTGATGTCGCTCCCAATATTTTTATTTCAGAAATATCTACCGATTTCGTGGATTGTGGCATTGAGTCTGAAAACAGTATATTACATAATTTAACAAGTTGTGAAAGGAAAGAACTACTGGGAGTTATTTCTGAGTTTCCGTCATATGACAAACTAGGTTTAGGGCGTACGAAGATTGAATCTCACAGTATAGATACGGGAGAGTCTATTCCTTTTAAAATAAAGCACTATCCTCTTTCTCCACCGCGTCAAAAAGAAGCTTTTGCCGAACTAGACCGCATGTTATCCCTTGGTGTTATAGAAGAGAGTAATAGTCCGTGTTGCAGTCCTATTGTTCTGGTCCGAAAACCGGGAAAGAATCGACTTTGTCTTGAATCGCGTAAACTTAATGCAGTAACAAAAAAAGACGCGTGTCCTCTCCCACATATTAATGGGCTTTTAAGTCGTCTACAGGACCCTTATTTTATCTCTGGTATTGACCTTAAAGATGCATTTTGGCAAATACCATTAGATGAGAGTTCAAAAGAAAAAATGGCTTTTGCAGTGCCTGTATCAATTGTTTAATATGTTTTATGTAAAATGAAATTTTCCTCACTTCAAATATACTTTTCAACCTTATTATATCTTTTGGATAAACGTAACGCTGTTTTAATTATAATAGGTTATGGGCCCAGATCCCATAAGGATATGATATAGAAGGATACGTTGAAGTCAAGTCGTGTAAGAGTCCTTAAGTTTAAACATATAAAAGCAAGAAAATAATTGATAATGAACGCATTAACTGGACGAATTCCATTATTGAATGGAGACAATTATGGTACGTGGAAGGCGCAAATAGAGGCGATACTATACAAGAACAGATTGCTGAACATTGTAATAGGAAAAGAAAGAGCGCCAAGTCTAAGAGAACTTCCAGAAATGCCAACTGATATTCAAACCCGCGCATATGTGCAATCAGTAAAAGCTCGGCAACATTATTTAGATAAGGATATGGATGCAAGAGCGGTAATTTTAATGGCCGTAGAGACAAACATTGTTACAATGGTAAAAAATATGAAAGGATCTCAAGAAATATGGAGTTATCTGCAAGATACATTTTATCGTAAGTCAATAAGAAAGAAGATAGAGTGCTACCGTAAATTATTAAATATAAAAATGTCTGAAAACCAAACGATATCGCAATTTTTAATTGATTTTGATGTATATGTTTCATGTATAACGGAAATTGCCATCGAGATTGATGAAGACCTGCTCGTTGTTATAATGCTTGATGCTTTACCAGAACGTTTTTCAGCTGTAAAAGCTGCTGTGAATACTGCAAATGAATTTCGGAAATTAACTATTTTAAAATCAAGATTACTAGAAATTGGAGACAAAGAAGAGAGTAATCCTGGTAATTCAGCTATAAAAGCTAAGTTTTGTAAAAACATAACTAACAGTCAATCTAGAAAATTTCAAAATCAAGAAGAAGGTACGCTCAAAAATAAATTTATTTATAAATGTTTTCGATGCGGAAGAAAAGGTCATAAAGCCAAAGATTGTAAGGCGTTTGTTGAAATTGCTCGAAGTGCTGAACAGAAAGTAAGACCTGGTGTATTAAATGAAGTATTAGTAACTATGAGAGAATCAACATTCTGCAGTAGTTCCCATGAATCATGGATAATTGATAGTGGTGCGTCATCTCACATGTGCACTCAGATGTCTTTATTGGAAAGTATAGATACTT
Source organism: Phasia obesa (assembly GCA_949628195.1). Classification (NCBI taxonomy): domain Eukaryota; kingdom Metazoa; phylum Arthropoda; class Insecta; order Diptera; family Tachinidae; genus Phasia; species Phasia obesa. The sequence continues at coordinate 55,604 of CATIVE010000095.1, read as the reverse complement.
AATTTAGAGGAAAAGTTAGATTGGCAGATGATAACTAATTAAAAATAAAAGGTATTGGAAAGGTCAAGATAATTGTAAATGCTGACGGTAAAAATCAAGAAATAGGTTTATGTAATACTCTTCATGTCCCGGATTTACGATGCAATCTTATTTCAACCAGCAAATTGACTGATAATGGTTGTACAGTTGTTATGAAAGGCACAAAAGTAGTAGTTTATAAGGAAAGAAATGAAATAATTGAAGGTCATATTTTGTTTCATTTTTTTAAAGTACTTAAAATATGACACATAAAACAGAAAGTTTAAATAGTTTTGAAGCAGTGCTTTGGCACCAAAGATATGGTCATTTAAATATGAATCAATTACTAAAATTGCAAAAAGATGAAATGGTTAAGGGATTACCTAATCTTAAAAATGAAGCAATCGATTGTGTACCATATATACGCGGAAAACAAACACGTTTACCTTTTCCTATTAAGATTGAAAAATCAACTTGTGAAATACTTGCACTTATTCATACTGATCTATGCGGTCCCATGAGAACCGAGTCACTTGGTGGTAGTTTCTATTTTGCAACATTTATTGATGATTATTCTCGAAAAGTTTTTGTATATTTTATTCGAAGTAAAAATCAATATTTAGACAAATTTATCGAGTTCAAAAAAATGGCAGAAACACAGACAGGAAAAAAGATAAAACTTTTGCGTAGCGATAATGGCGCGGAATTAGTAGGAGACAATTTTACGAAATTTTTAAAAGAGAGTGGAATTAAGAGGCAGTTAACAACAACTTATATTCCACAACAAAATGGCATCGCAGAAAGAAGGTAGAAATGGCGCGATGTTTAATGTTACATTAGAAATCGTTGTCCAACAAAGTTAAATGGTACCAAAACGCCTGAAGAGTTATGGACAGGAAGAAAGCCTGTTATTAGTTATTTTAGACGTATCGGTTGTATATCATTTGTATTAGATAAAACATTAAAAAGATCTAAGTGGAATGCAAGAAGCAATGAGTACATACATGTAGGATACTCAGAAGAATCAAAAGCTTACAGATTGTGGAAATCAGGAACAAAAACAATTATTACAAGTAGAGAAGTACAATTTATAGAAAGTCGAATGTATGATACAACAAAAGGAAATGAAGGTCCAAATTTTTATGAGTTTGCACCTATTATTGATAAAAAGTTGTATAGATCCGACCAAATGGATTTAGAAAATTCTGAAATTAACCAAAATAGTACTTAACCAAATAGTACTAAGGACCAACCAAGAGAAAATCTTATTGATTCAATTAAAAGTCGATTAAGATCAAGAAAAAATCAAGAAATAACTCAAGCAGTAAATGAGAATATAATAGATCGTAGAAACATATCAGAAGTTATGAATTCCGATTGTGCAGAAGATTGGCTTAATGCTATGAAAGATGAATACAAGTCATTATTAAAAAACAATACTTGGAATGTAGCAGATTTAACAACTGGACGTAGTGCAGTAGGATGCAAATGGGTATTTAAATCAAAAATTAGGCCAGATGGAACTATAGAGAAACGTAAGGCCAGATTAGTAGCCAAGGGTTATTCTCAAAAATTTGGATTAGATTATGTAGATACTTTTGCTCCTGTAGTTCGTCAAACTTCTCTTAGATTATTATACGCCCTTTCAGTTGAAAATAATTTGAAACTTCGTCAACTAAATGTACCAACTGCATTCCTTAACGGAAATTTAGAAGAAGAGATATATATGCAACAACCCGAATGCTTTATTGAGGAAGAAACGAAAGAAAAAGTTTGCAAGTTAAATAAAGCTATCTACGGGGTCAAGCAAGCTGGTAGACAATGGTTCAAAGGAATTGATTCTGTTATAAAAAATTTTGGCTTAACGCAATCAAAGTATCTATTTATTTCCTAAGAAAAGATCAGAAAATAATAATTGTCGCTTTATATGTTGATGATATTATAATTGCTGCTAATGATAACAGTTTTTCGGAAAAATTTGTATGTAAATTAAAAGAGAATTTCGACATTCGTGATTTGGGGGTTCCAAAGCATTGTATTGGCTTAGAAGTAAATATAAAAGATGGAGAAATTTCGATTTCGCAAACAGGATATATTTCAAATTTGATTAAGAAATATGATTTAGAGAATTGTAAGCCCGTAAAAGTTCCTATGCAGCCAGGAATTAAATTAGAAAAAGAACCAACAATTGCCGGGGAAGCAGAGAAAGTTAATGAAAAGTTTTATCAAGTGTAACGACGTTTCTTCGGCTGGGGTAAACTCACCGGTGTCCGAAGGTTCTGTCACAGAAAATTTATTTTCTTTAGACCGTATTGAAAGAAACACCGATCGAAAACGTTTCGTAATGTCTTTATTTACAATTAGGCGTCTTAATAAATTCTACTTAATGGCAGCAATTATTAATAACTCATCCACTATGAGCTCTCTCAGCTTTCTAACACGGAGTGCTAATAACTACTATGAACCTGCGGGTTACCACGGGAACACAGCAATAGCAAAAACTCGTCAAATGCGGCCTTACACAGTCTGCTTACGTAGCGAAGTGAACCTGCGGGTTACCACGGGAACACTTATTCAACGCAAATCGGACAAAGGCAGCTCTTACACAGATTGGTTAGGTTGTTGAATGAACCTGCGGGTTACCACGGGAACACTTTGTCAACTTCGCTCACCAATCTACCCTCACGTATTATTAGTGGGAAACCTGCAGGTTACCACGGGAATACCACACTAATAAAGCCTGGTGAGTATTACTAAGCAGAAGAAACAGCAGGTTACCACCAATTTCTCTACTTAGTAATCAGCCAATAGGTAATACATTATTACAGCGGGTTACCACCAATAATAATGGTCTTACCTTCGCAATCGCTGCGATGAGACTGATTAAAATTATATCACTTCCACTGCTTTTATACACAATCTGCAGCCACCAAAACTCAGTTGTATATTTTGGTACTAATTCTTCTTACTAAAAATATCAAAGTGGATGTATTAATAATTTACGACCACTATGAGCCACTAGATGGCATATTCTAACGGAAACCTTAATTTCAAATATTTGAACTTGTTGCAATAATACAAGTAATAACAAATCGTAATAATAAACAAATAATAACAAATTGATAATAACACTTTAAACAATACAAGAATATAACAAAAATAACATAAATAAATCACTTTAAAAGAATATATGTGTGGTGAAAACGAGGCTCCACCGACTTTCATCGTCAGATTTCCTCCCCTCCTTGGATAATTTGGCTGTTGTTCTACGGTAAGCGTTGAATCTTCAGTACTCCACTCTTTGCAATCGTGATACGATATGAGATTGACCCAACCTTCTCAATAAATTTCAACCGTTGCCCGGGCTTGTGTGATCTACGGGCGCTTTCGACAGCAGTTAAAACCTCTTCCGGCCTAGGCTCTGCAGTGTTATTCAACTCAGGAGGAAGCGTGGATTTCCTTTCTTCTCCTACTGCACGCCATATATTTGAGGATAGCATTTTTCCTACTGGTTGTTGCTGACTAATTTTGAACTGTTGGCATGACTGACAACTTCTTACGTAACGTCTAACATCACGGAACAACCCCGGCCAATAGTAACGGCTAGAGATTCTATTTATAGTTTTTCGGATTCCCAAGTGCCCCGCTGTGTCACTGTCATAGTTTTCCGATAGCACACGTTGACTCGGATTGGTACCTATACACAGCTTCCAGGGAGTATCATCTTCGTCATTCGGTTGATGTAGAAAATTACGGGACAACTGGTGGTCTATGATGGCGTAATCAGCATATTTCGTTGGGTTATCACTTATTTTCTTACACATATTCTGAATCCACTTGCATTCATCTGGTTTCTGAGCTTCACAGCTGGTTAATTTGGCAACCTCTACAGGTTGCCGTGAGAGAGTGTCTGCAACAATATTGGCTTTGCCTTTCCGATACTGTATTGTATAGTTGTATTGTTGAAGTTCAAGTGCCCACCGGGCTAATCTACCTGTGGGACTTTCGATGGAATTTAGCCATTTCAGCGCTAAATGGTCAGTAATTATTGTAAATTTGTAAGCTTCGACGTAGGCCCGCATCTTTCGAATGCCCCAAACAATGGCTAAGCATTCCTTCTCCGTTGTTGAATAATTTTTTTCTGGTCCATTTAAATGGTGGCTGGCATATGCGATCACCCGCTCTTCTCCGTCTAAATCTTGTGTGAGCACCGCTCCTAGCCCATAATCACTGGCATCTGTTTGTAAGGAAAATTCTCTTGAGAAATCTGGGCACGCTAACAAAGGGGCTTCTGTTAATTTAGTTTTGAGGTTATCGAATGCCTGTTGCTGATCATCTCTCCAGTGCTTGCCCTTTTTCAGCAGCTGGGTTAAAGGTTGAGATATTGTGGCAAAGTCAGGTACAAATCTTCTGTACCATGATGCGACTCCTAAAAATTGTCGGATTTCACGTATGCCTTTCGGTGGTGGTATTCGAGCGATGGCTGCTACTTTCTCGGGATCTGTTCGTATACCACGTTCACTTACTATATGGCCCAAGTATTTTGTTTCGCTTGCAAAAAAATTACACTTGTCCGCATTAATCTTAAGGTTCGCCTTCCTTAACCTTCGGAATACCTCCTTCAGGTTTCTCACATGCTGCTGTAGCGTTTTTCCAACAACAATGATGTCATCTAAATAAGCGAAAGCATGGGGTTCCATATCTGGGCCAATAACCTCATCTAATGCACGCTGGAACGTTGCTGGCGCAGAATGTAACCCAAACGGCATCACTTTCCATTGATAGAGCCCTCACCCTGGTACTGCAAAAGCGGTATACTGTTTGCTACTCTCTTCCATAGGGATCTGCCAATACCCGTTCTTTAGGTCGATGCAACTAAAAAACTTAGACTCACGTAATACATTTAAAATGCTGTCTATACGGGGAAGAGGATATGCATCGGGTACTGACCTGAGATTGAGTTGCCTAAAATCCATACATGTTCGCCAGGAACCGTCCTTTTTCTTGACCAGCGTGATGGGGAAACAGTATGGGCTTCTTGATGGTTCAATGCAACCTTGTGTCATTAAGTTGTTGACTTCTGCATCAATTATCTTCTGCATTGCAGGATTACGGGGAGCATACCGAATTTTAATAGGGCGTTCGTCTATCATGTTGATCTTATGGGTAGCAATGTTTGACAATCCATGTAAATTTTAAACTTTGGCAGTTCAGCTTCTAAGAATTTATTGATGACTTCTTGTTCATCTAACGAAAGTGGCGCTATTTGTTTGCGTGTTACATTTGCACTATATTCATTGTACCCTCTGGATGAATTAAAGTCGACCTCCTCTTGTCGTAAGCACTCCTCTGTGGTCTCTTCAGTTGTCAAACATTGGGTTTGTATTTTCGTGCAGTCGAGTTGTAACCCTGCCATTTGTATGGTGGTATTAAATTTTCTTAGAAACTCTTATCCCAATATTAAATCTTCAGTTGTTTCGGGCATAACTATAAATTTACATAGCTGCGGAGTATTTCCAAGTATGATTGCAAGTTCAACGGCCTGGGATACCTTTCGGATCGACCCATCGGCTAATATGACATCTGTGTTCTCTTGAATATATTTTGCCTGGTTGTCAAGGGTGCGGATGAAACCTTTTCGAACAAAATTACGGCTGGCACCTGTATCGATCACAGCTTTCACCAACCTGCCGTTGATCAATATAGAAGCGGTTAAGCGAGACTCTTCACTTTGTAGTCTGGTGGGATTTGCTGAGGATTTTCTTTGTTTTTGGGGAGGCTCGACCTGCCTCAATTCCGTCGGCCTCCTCTGACTGGATGGTTCCGAACATTAAGATGCGTAGTGGCCACTTTGTCCACAACGATAACAGCTCATCGACGAGGCATTTGCAGAAAAGTTTGCGGTGCGAGAATTTTCTGCGACGGTACGTGATGGCTTAACGGGAATACCTTCCAAGTCTTCTGCTAATTGAATTAACTCTGTCAATGACGCAAAATCTTTTCTTTTTATGTACCACTGGTACTCGGGCTGAGAGTTCTGAAAAATACGTTGAACCTTTTGTTCCTCGGTGAGAATGGAATGTCGCATTCAATTTTGTAGTTCTAGCACATAAGTTTGGAATGGCTCTTTTGGACTTTGGGTTCTCATTCGAATCTCATCTTCTAATTTTTCGTAGAATCTAGCTGGCAAAAAGAATTTTAAGAAATCAGATTTAAAACTTTTCCATACTTGCCAATGACTATTGTTATTACGGAACGAGGTGAGGGCATTTTTACGCAAAAATTCAGGCATTACCCTTGGAATGAAATCAAGCGAAATATCATATAGTTCTGCTAATTCCTCTAATCTTTCAATGAACGCTAAGAGATCTGGTCCACCATCATACACAAGGTTTCATTTACGGATCTGATCAATCACTGACGTAGTTGACAATATGTTTGATATTGGTACGTTTACCTGTGGACAGCTTGCGGTGTTCCTATTTTCATCCTTTACTGGTGAGGGTGTAGATGTATTTCTTGACGCAGGTGCAGCTAATAAGCTGGAAGTTTCATATTTTTCTTGAAGTCCCAATAAACGAGCTGTAACATCTGCATTGTGATCGGAATTAATAAATTTCGCTAGACTTTTGCGCAGTTCTTCGACAGTACCGTTGGTGCCCTGGCTAAAATCAGTTAAGTGTTGCACTAATTCATCCTTCTTCAGGGAGTATGCCCAACTTGACTTCAACATTTTTTTTTTTGATTCACAAAAAGTTTTAAGATTACCGGAGAAAATTTTATTTTATTTTTTTTTTTCAAAATTATTCAATTAGCCGTCGGTAATTATCTTATCTTTCTCAGTTTTTATTTTTTAATATTTTATTTATATTTCTTATCCACACTTGTATTTTTTTATCTTTATTTGAAACAAAAGTTTCAGTCCTTAATGGCAATTTTTTCGCGTTTTTTTTTACTTTTTCCCGTTTGAAGCACTCCGTTTGTTTTTATTAAAATTAAACAAAATGTCTTTTTTTTTAATGTTACAAAATTATACACGATTAATTTTTTTTTTTTGTCTTTACACGATTATTTTTCAGCGCCGAATATATTTTGTACGTTAATGTTTCTTTCGCGGTCCCTGTTCGGGCGCCACTGTAACGACGTTTCTTCGGCTGGGGTAAACTCACCGGTGTCCGAAGGTTCTGTCACAGAAAATTTATTTTCTTTAGACCGTATGGAAAGAAACACCGATCGAAAACGTTTCGTAATGTCTTTATTTACAATTAGGCGTCTTAATAAATTCTACTTAGTGGCAGCAATTATTAATAACTCATCCACTATGAGCTCTCTCAGCTTTCTAACACGGAGTGCTAATAACTACTATGAACCTGCGGGTTACCACGGGAACACAGCATTAGCAAAAACTCGCCAAATGCGGCCTTACACAGTCTGCTTACGTAGTGAAGTGAACCTGCGGGTTACCACGAGAACACTTATTCAACGCAAATCGGACAAAGGCAGCTCTTACACAGATTGGTTAGGTCGTTGAATGAACCTGCGGGTTACCACGGGAACACTTTGTCAACTTCGCTCACCAATCTACCCTCACGTATTATTAGTGGGAAACCTGCAGGTTACCACGGGAATACCACACTAAGAAAGCCTGGTGAGTATTACTAAGCAGAAGAAACAGCAGGTTACCACCAATTTCTCTACTTAGGCGGGTTACCACCAATAATAATGGTCTTACCTTCGCAATCGCTGCGATGAGACTGATTAAAATTATATCACTTCCACTGCTTTTATACACAATCTGCAGCCACCAAAACTCAGTTGTATATTTTGGTACTAATTCTTCTTACTAAAAATATCAAAGTGGATGTATTAATAATTTACGACCACTATGCGCCACTAGATGGCATATTCTAACGGAAACCTTAACTTCAAATATTTGAACTTGTTGCAATAATACAAGTAATAACAAATCGTAATAATAAACAAATAATAACAAATTGATAATAACACTTTAAACAATACAAGAATATAACAAAAATAACATAAATAAATCACTTTAAAATAATATATGTATGGTGAAAACGAGGCTCCACCGACTTTCATCGTCACACAAGAAATTATTGGATCTTTACTTTATTTGTCCTTGTACAGTATACCCGATATAACGTGCGCTGTAAATATGTTGTCACAATTTTCTAAAGACCCTCGTAAACAACATTTAAATTCAGCATATCATATTATTAAACACATGAATTACACTAAAAATGTTGTATTAATGTATAAAAATAATAGTTTACCTCTTATTGGTTTTTGTGATGTGAATTGGGCTCAAGATATTAACGATAGAAAATCTCAATCAGGTTTTTGTTTTTTACTCGCAGGTGGCCCTGTTTCCTGGGAATCAAAAAAACAAAAGGTTGTAGCAACATCTAGTGCAGAGGCGGAATATGTGGCATTAACCGAAGCAACAAAAGAAGCTTCATATTTGTGGTACATCTTAGAAGAACTTGGTTTTTCGAATGCCAGTCCGTTGATGATAAATACAGATTCACAAAGTGCTCAAAGAATTTGGCTCCAATCATTCCCGTACTAAACATATTCATTATAAGTACCATTATATTAAAGATGCTATAGAACAACACATTATTAAACTAAATTATTTGCCCACTGATAAAATGTTAGCTAATGTTTTGACAAAACCTGTACCTAAACTCAAACATTTATATTGTTGTAATAATTTTGGAATTGTAATGTAAATTCATGATGTTGAGGAGGCATGTTGTTATTCACTGTAAAATACTTGTTTTCAACATAATGAATTTGATCAAGTTATTATTGTTTAATATGTTTTATGTAAAATGAAATTTTCCTCACTTCAAATATACTTTTCAACCTTATTATATCTTTTGGATAAACGTAACGCTGTTTTAATTATAATAGTTATTCCCAGCCGACATCGAGAAAACGTGTTCATCTATTAAGATGACTTATTGGTATGTACACCTGACTTCAAAAGCCATACATACGTGTTAAGAGAGGTTGCGAATTGCTTAAGTAAAGCTGGACTAACCATAAACGTCAAGAAGAGTCGATTTTGTCAAAAAGAAATAAAGTATCTAGGCTATATTGTAGAACAGGGAACATTACGAACAGATCAAACCAAAATAGATGCCATTACCAACTTTCCATTACCAAAAACACCCAGCCAAATACGTAGATTTATTGGAATGACGGGATGTTACCGCCAGTTTATACCCAATTACGCTAAATTAGTAGCGCCTCTTACGGATTGTCTTAGAAAATCAGAAAAGTTTTTAATCACACCAGCGGCAGAAGTTTCTTTTGTGAAATTGAAGGAGGCTCTAACAACGGATCCGGTGTTCGTGCAACCTGACTTCGACAAACCATTCACAATACAATGTGACGCTTCCAGAGTAGGAGTAGGAGGAGTTTTGTTTCAAACAGACCATGGTGGGCATGAACACACCATAGCGTATGTTTCACAGAAACTAAATAAAGCACAGAAAAATTACACTGTGACTGAGTTAGAGTGCCTTGCCGCTATTGTCTGTCTGAAACGTTTTCGACCATATGTTGAAGGTCTGCTATTTAAGATTATAAGGGATCACAGCAGTTTGCGATGGCTTATGTCACAGAATGACTTGACAGGTCGTCTCGGAAGATGGAGCTAAAATTGCAATGTTTTGATTTCGAGGTGGAATATCGCATGGGATCAGCTAACGTTGTCCCTGATGCTTTGTCTCGAGATATTGAGGTGGATGAAATTGTAGCTCCACCTATATCATCAGAGATTGATTTAAATTCAGATCAACTTTCATCGTCGGAATATAAAAACTTCAAGGAGAGTATAGCACAATACAAGGAAAACTTTCCGGATACATATATATCTGACGGTTTTGTTTATCAAAGGATAAGTTTTAGAAAAGGAGAGTTTGAAGAGGAGGAATCATTGTGGCGGTTGTGGTTACCATCGGGCTTACGGGAAGATGTCATTAACAACAACCACTATCTTTCATCGCGCCATGGTGGATTTTCGAAAACATTAAATCGTATACGACAAAAATATTTTTGCCCAAAAATGGCAAAGGACATAAATAATTTCGTATCTAAATGCGATACATGCAAAAGCGTTAAGCATTAAAATCAGATTTTGCGACCACCTATGGGCCAACAAATGAAAACCGACCTCCCATTTCAGCGAATATATATAGATCTTCTAGGTCTATACCCACGTACAAAATCAGGTAATACTATGGTTTTTGTAGCTGTTGATAATTTTTCTAAATATATATTTTTAAAGCCTTTAAAAAAGGCCACAATATTATCAATCATTTCCTTTATTGAGGAAAATATTTTTCATTTATTCGGAGTACCCCAATACATACATTCTGATAATGGCAAACAGTTTGTTTCGGCTCAGATGGTTGAATTTTTGAAAGCTTATGGTATTACAAATGTAAGAACTGCATTTTATTCAACTCAAGCTAACATTTCAGAAAGGACAAATAGGGAATTTTTGGTTAAATTACGAATTTTAATAAAAGGACAACAAGATCAATGGGACAAATATGTATCAAAAATCGCTAGCATTCAAAGAAGTGATTATCATGAGTCAATAAAGTGTTCTCCTTATTTTAGTCTTTTCGGGCACAACATGGTGCACCACGGTAGTGTATACCCAATATTAGAGAAGATCGGCTTATTACAGGACAGCCAGGGAAATTGTGTACCGAATGATAACAGGATGGAATTTTTACATGAGAAGATTCGCAACAACTTAGTAGTAGCACATGAGAAAGCTTCGAAGACATATAACACCCGTTCACGTATTATTCAATATAAGGAAGGTCAGGAAGTTTTCAGGAAAAACAGGACGATTCAGCAAAGGTATAAATTCAAAACTTTTGCCCCCATACTTAAAATGTAGAGTGAGAAAAAAGTAGGATCATCACTATACCAATTGGAAACATTAAACGGGAAGTATATAGGGTTATTCCATGCGAAAGATATAAAATCATTTTAAATAAGTCTACTTCATCTAGTAATAGCCCGGCTTGATATTTATAACAGGGTGTGGTCGTGCCCCACGTATACAAAATTTGTTTTCCTTATTTGCAACTTTTAGTTTTCAAAGAAGGTTTGTGGCAATTTTTTGTATATTTACTATAAAGTGAATAGGTCAATAAAACAAGTTTAATTTAAAGCTTTACCAATCAATAAATGAAATTCGGATAAAATAAAAATAAGTTGTAAGTTAGACATGGATTTGGAATTGAGACAATAATTTTGTCGTGGTGTCTGGCAAGTATATTTTGTCACAGAAGAGAGATTAAAGAAAAAAAGGTTTCAGCCGAGTGAGGACGAGGGTTATGTTTTTATGACGACCGAAGACAGTAGACAACTCTATTCAAATTAACACGTTTTTTTATTACATGGCAAATCAAAAATTTTTAAAGAAATTTAGTATAATACCTACTAAGTTATATTAAAATAAAATAAAATAATAGAGAAAAGCCAAAATTCTATATTAAACGTTTAAGACGTATTATAAAGTATGAAACGTAAACTATATCCATATGTGCTTCAAAGTGTTACGTGACTGATTGGAATAAATTTTCTCAAGAATTTCAAAGTACATCTAAAATATTGCAGTATTGGACAAAGATCCTATTTTGTTTGGTAATTCAAATCACTTTGCTGTAAAAATTACCAAAAACGCAGTTTTGAATAATGTAAAGAATAATAATTAAAAGGCAGAGCAATAAACAATAAATCAAAGTCTGCAAAATTACAAGTTTTAAACACCTAATGATCATCAAGAAAACAAATCATCATAATATAGTGGGACTCCAGTACTTACATAATTATACGATACGAAGAGTAACAAGAGATTAGCAAGACAATTACTAACTTCGACGTCACCAACAGAACAAGAGACATCAGCCGATAAAAAAAATCTTTTGTGCATGTTTCATCTCTCTATAATCTAACAAATGATCATTTATTAACATTTATTTAGTTAACATAATGTATTTACATTATTCACTTTGATTTTACAGAGAGTCTTATAGAAATGTTGTAAGTAATAAATGATAAAAACAAGACCAACAAGTAAACACAATGTAAAAATTTATATAGTTTCTTTATATGTAATTTAATTCAATCACATTCCAGCTTTAATTCTTCAAATTTAAATAAATCCTTTTTATAGCTGTAAGCTCATCATACTCATCAAATACTAGCATGTTAAATTTATAAATTCTTTACAGAACCTAAAATTTAATTGGGTAATAATTGATTAATATATTTTTCACATTTTTCTTACTATTTCAACCAAGGATATTTTAATTAAACCTGATTTATTTTACAGTATCTACATACGAACACGAATGAATTGAGCTCAAGACATCGCCGTTAAAAGGTTATTGAGTTACCATCACAGTCATTTGTCAGTTGTTAAATTTAACATGCATTTTAAAATAATTGAATACGATTTGGTTATTATTTCTATACTTGTAAAAATAATTAATATTAATAAATTAATTGTTTAGGCTTAACTTCTTAATTATAAAGTGATAAAAAAATTAGATACCAGCAAAGCAGAATGCATTTTCTAGACAGCTACGTCCGTCATCAGTACTCTTTGTATCAATCAATCTACCCGGTAGTTTCAATTGTTATTAATTTTCTATTTAAACAAACTTATCAAAGAAATAGAATCTGAGAAATTTTAATTTTACATTATATTTCATAGAAGATAGAGCTTTTTGAAATTGTTTTACACTTGTAAACTCTATTTCTTTTTTATATTATACTACCAAGTAAACATTTTTTCTTTATTTTAATTCTCTTTATATATTTTCTTTTATTTTAAAATGGTATATATCTCTCTTGCCATTAGCTATCCTTTGGTTAGCAATTAACAACAATTAGATATTTTTTTATTTTACAAATGTATATTTTGATTATTAACACAATAGTGTTAAAGTTAACAATGTCAAAGCCTTAGGCTTAAGTTCTTAATTATAAAGAGATAAAGAAAAATTAGATACCAGCAAAGCAGAATGCATTTTCTAGATAGCTACGTCCGTCATCAGTACTCTTTGTATCAATCTACCCGGTAGTTTCAATTAATTAAATTAAGACTTATTATGAATTTATAAAATTATTGAACATATATTTTTTTTAAATTTTTGCTAATGCTAAGAATATTTTTTATAATAAATGAGTTGTATTGAAAAGAGTAAAATGGACTAGAGAGCTTAACGGGGGATAACGTGGATTAAAAGATAACATAGGTAAATGAGTGGATAGGTAAAATTGGGAATGACTACAAAATATGATTATAGACACAATGTCATTTGACGGTAATGGGCGGGAATATTTTAATCGGTGTCACTTGCGATACAACCATCAATCGCAAAACAAATAACATACAAATAAACTCAATAGTCATCAAAATTTTTATCATGAAATTTAATAACAGAGTATTTTTTTTTAATTACCAATTGTGGAATGCATTATTTTTAATTTCTGTTATCTTTAGCTTTTCTATTAAATTGGTCAAGAACCACTCCTATGCCGGCGAGCTTAGCCCTTTTCTATCGTTCCACATATGACCAATTCTAAAGAAGTAACAAGTTATAATTAAGTAAGATCTATGAAAGGTAACAGAGATTGCGCCCAACGGTGTTGCCTTTGGATGATACCGTAAAGAATTTTCTTCATAACATAATTAAGTCCACTACAATTCTTTCGTAGAATTACGATGCAGCAAACTATATTTCCATACCTTTTTTTACAATTTTGTCTGTCCTTATTTGGTTTTGAACATCATTATAGTAGTGACAAAAGGCTAGTTTTTTTTACATATTTTTTTTTTTGTTAGTTTTATCTGATGAACTTTGTTTGTTTAGATATGTATGACCTTTTTTATCTATGTTATCTTGAAAACGTAATCACCATCCCTAATAAATATAATATAAAAAAATAATTAATTTTGTAGAATGTAGAATTCTAAAGTTTTTTTTTTTTCATTATTGTTACATTACATTACTGTTATGCCTCATAAAAGGCGTAAAACAAGAATTTTACAAGACGATGACAATATTTTAAGTGATAGCCAGATAGATTACACTTTCGATGATGAAGTAGATCAAAATCCGTTTGTCAGACGTCCTGGAATGGAAAAAAGTCCTATTATCACGAGGAATAAGAGCAAGAGTAGTTGTAATGTTATTGAAGCTTCTACTTCGACAATTTCGATAATCCGTCAGATGCTACAGGTTTACCTGTCGCTGCTACTGTATATACTGCAAATTCAAACAATTTAGAGACTATGTTGGAAAGAGTTTTGAACTTGAATCATAATTCTTTTATTAAGTAAATAAAAACATTGGAAAAAAGTTTAGTTGAATCTTTAAACAGGAGCCAAAATGATAATTATAATGCCAATATTTCGGGAATTTCCCACGATATTCAAACAAATCGTGGCAATAATTCTGCACAAACTCCACCTGTAGTTCCATCTCACCTAAATTCGGGTAGCACATCACATGTTAGAATCGACAAATGGAATTTGCAATTCGATGGGACTTAGGATATTGATGATTTTCTTTTTAAGGTTAGGACTCTCCGTAAAAGGTATTGTTGCACCGAGGATGAAGTTTTTGCAAGTTTTCATTTATTTTTGAAGGGAAAAGCTGAAACTTGGTTTTGGTTTTACCTAAAACAGAACCCTACCTCGAACTTTTCAAAACTTATTGAAGCTATAATTAAAGAATTTTCTAAAGTTGGAAATGATTGTGATAAAATTGTTAAGATGGTTGAGAGACGCCAATTACCGAAAGAAAGTTTCGAAGATGATTGAGCTAATCAAGAACAATGCGTGACATTTTTGTCACGTGGCGTTTTTGATTTAGAACATCTGCGTGAGATAGCTCGAAGTGCCGAAAAGTATACAAGTCGTCAAAATCAGCAAAGGCAACAAAGACGATTTGTGTCGGAATTAGATTGTTCTACAGAACTAGTTTTAGAAAAGCAACAGGAGGTTGAGGTATCGCATATATCCGTATAAATCCAAATAGAAAACCAATTGATACCACCAAATTTAGATGTTGGAATTGTGACACATTAGCCCACTCATTTTACGATTGTCCATTGGACAAAAGAAACTTATTTTGTTACCGATGTGCGCAAAAAATGTAACTACTCCTGACTGTAAACATCATTTGGAAAACCGACAATAGAACGAACAAACATTACGAATTCTCTTTTAGATTATAAAGCACCTAAACTACAATTAAGAAAGAGTATGGAATTTTTGGGGAAAAGTGAATGTGATTTGATGGCAGTAGAGAATCAGACAAAACCTAGATTATCCCTTCATGAGAAGATCGTTAAATATAATGAAGCTAAGGCAAGAATTTTTGGTACCATGACATCTAAACGAGTGCAGAAGTGCAGGGAGAGATTTAGAAAACGTAAGGAATTTAGAAAAATTTTAGAATGTTCTATTTTGGATGATGAGAGGGATATTAGGCCTTATGCTAAAATACTTTTAGGGTCAATTGAGGTTTATGGTTTACTGGATTCAGGTGCATCAATAAGTGTGCTTGGTAATGGCTCTGAAGAAATAATTAGAAAACTTAATCTTAATATAACAACAATTAATAGTTCTCTACGGACAGCAGATGGCAATAGGCAAAATGTTATTGGTTTTGTTCAAATTCCTGTGTCATACAAAAATTTAAAAAGGAATTTTCTGTTTTATATTGCACCAACCTTGAAGCAAAAGGTATACTTGGGTGTTAATTTCTGGAAGGTCTTTGATGTCGCTCCCAATATTTTTATTTCAGAAATATCTACCGATTTCGTGGATTGTGGCATTGAGTCTGAAAACAGTATATTACATAATTTAACAAGTTGTGAAAGGAAAGAACTACTGGGAGTTATTTCTGAGTTTCCGTCATATGACAAACTAGGTTTAGGGCGTACGAAGATTGAATCTCACAGTATAGATACGGGAGAGTCTATTCCTTTTAAAATAAAGCACTATCCTCTTTCTCCACCGCGTCAAAAAGAAGCTTTTGCCGAACTAGACCGCATGTTATCCCTTGGTGTTATAGAAGAGAGTAATAGTCCGTGTTGCAGTCCTATTGTTCTGGTCCGAAAACCGGGAAAGAATCGACTTTGTCTTGAATCGCGTATACTTAATGCAGTAACAAAAAAAGACGCGTGTCCTCTCCCACATATTAATGGGCTTTTAAGTCGTCTACAGGACCCTTATTTTATCTCTGGTATTGACCTTAAAGATGCATTTTGGCAAATACCATTAGATGAGAGTTCAAAAGAAAAAATGGCTTTTGCAGTGCCTGTATCAATTGTTTAATATGTTTTATGTAAAATGAAATTTTCCTCACTTCAAATATACTTTTCAACCTTATTATATCTTTTGGATAAACGTAACGCTGTTTTAATTATAATAGGTTATGGGCCCAGATCCCATAAGGATATGATATAGAAGGATACGTTGAAGTCAAGTCGTGTAAGAGTCCTTAAGTTTAAACATATAAAAGCAAGAAAATAATTGATAATGAACGCATTAACTGGACGAATTCCATTATTGAATGGAGACAATTATGGTACGTGGAAGGCGCAAATAGAGGCGATACTATACAAGAACAGATTGCTGAACATTGTAATAGGAAAAGAAAGAGCGCCAAGTCTAAGAGAACTTCCAGAAATGCCAACTGATATTCAAACCCGCGCATATGTGCAATCAATAAAAGCTCGGCAACATTATTTAGATAAGGATATGGATGCAAGAGCGGTAATTTTAATGGACGTAGAGACAAACATTGTTACAATGGTAAAAAATATGAAAGGATCTCAAGAAATATGGAGTTATCTGCAAGATACATTTTATCGTAAGTCAATAAGAAAGAAGATAGAGTGCTACCGTAAGTTATTAAATATAAAAATGTCTGAAAACCAAACGATATCGCAATTTTTAATTGATTTTGATGTATATGTTTCATGTATAACGGAAATTGCCATCGAGATTGATGAAGACCTGCTCGTTGTTATAATGCTTGATGCTTTACCAGAACGTTTTTCAGCTGTAAAAGCTGCTGTGAATACTGCAAATGAATTTCGGAAATTAACTATTTTAAAATCAAGATTACTAGAAATTGGAGACAAAGAAGAGAGTAATCCTGGTAATTCAGCTATAAAAGCTAAGTTTTGTAAAAACATAACTAACAGTCAATCTAGAAAATTTCAAAATCAAGAAGAAGGTACGCTCAAAAATAAATTTATTTATAAATGTTTTCGATGCGGAAGAAAAGGTCATAAAGCCAAAGATTGTAAGGCGTTTGTTGAAATTGCTCGAAGTGCTGAACAGAAAGTAAGACCTGGTGTATTAAATGAAGTATTAGTAACTATGAGAGAATCAACATTCTGCAGTTCCCATGAATCATGGATAATTGATAGTGGTGCGTCATCTCACATGTGCACTCAGATGTCTTTATTGGAAAGTATAGATACTCAATTTAGAGGAAAAGTTAGATTGGCAGTTGATAACTAATTAAAAATAAAAGGTATTGGAAAGGTCAAGATAATTGTAAATGCTGACGGTAAAAATCAAGAAATAGGTTTATGTAATACTCTTTATGTCCCGGATTTACGATGCAATCTTATTTCAACCAGCAAATTGACTGATAATGGTTGTACAGTTGTTATGAAAGGCACAAAAGTAGTAGTTTATAAGGAAAGAAATGAAATAATTGAAGGTCATATTTTGTTTCATTTTTTAAAAGTACTGAAAATATGACACATAAAACAGAAAGTTTAAATAGTTTTGAAGCAGTGCTTTGGCACCAAAGATATGATCATTTAAATATGAATCAATTACTAAAATTGCAAAAAGATGAAATGGTTAAGGGATTACCTAATCTTAAAAATGAAGCAATCGATTGTGTACCATATATACGCGGAAAACAAATACGTTTACCTTTTCCTATTAAGATTGAAAAATCAACTTGTGAAATACTTGCACTTATTCATACTGATTTATGCCGTCCCATGAGAACCGAGTCACTTGGTGGTAGTTTCTATTTTGCAACATTTATTGATGATTATTCTCGAAAAGTTTTTGTATATTTTATTCGAAGTAAAAATCAATATTTAGACAAATTTATCGAGTTCAAAAAAATGGCAGAAACACAGACAGGAAAAGAGATAAAACTTTTGCGTAGCGATAATGGCGCGGAATTAGTAGGAGACAATTTTACGAAATTTTTAAAAGAGAGTGGAATTAAGAGGCAGTTAACAACTACTTATACTCCACAACAAAATGGCATCGCAGAAAGAAGGTAGAAATGGCGCGATGTTTAATGTTAGAATCAGGTTTACCAGCAAGTATATGGTCAGAGTTAATAAATACTTCTGCATACATTAGAAATCGTTGTCCAACAAAGTTAAATGGTACCAAAACGCCTGAAGAGTTATGGACAGGAAGAAAGCCTGTTATTAGTTATTTTAGACGTATCGGTTGTATATCATTTGTATTAGATAAAACATTAAAAAGATCTAAGTGGAATGCAAGAAGCAATGAGTACATACATGTAGGATACTCAGAAGAATCAAAAGCTTACAGATTGTGGAAATCAGGAACAAAAACAATTATTACAAGTAGAGAAGTACAATTTATAGAAAGTCGAATGTATGACACAACAAAAGGAAATGAAGGTCCAAATTTTTATGAGTTTGCACCTATTATTGATAAAAAGTTGTATAGATCCGACCAAATGGATTTAGAAAATTCTGAAATTAACCAAAATAGTACTTAACCAAATAGTACTAAGGACCAACCAAGAGAAAATCTTATTGATTCAATTAAAAGTCGATTAAGATCAAGAAATAACTCAAGCAGTAAATGAGAATATAATAGATCGTAGAAACATATCAGAAGTTATGAATTCCGATTGTGCAGAAGATTGGCTTAATGCTATGAAAGATGAATACAAGTCATTATTAAAAAACAATACATGGAATGTAGCAGATTTAACAACTGGACGTAGTGCAGTAGGATGCAAATGGGTATTTAAATCAAAAATTAGGCCAGATGGAACTATAGAGAAACGTAAGGCCAGATTAGTAGCCAAGGGTTATTCTCAAAAATTTGGATTAGATTATGTAGATACTTTTGCTCCAGTAGTTCGTCAAACTTCTCTTAGATTATTATACGCCCTTTCAGTTGAAAATAATTTGAAACTTCGTCAACTAAATGTACCAACTGCATTCCTTAACGGAAATTTAGAAGAAGAGATATATATGCAACAACCCGAATGCTTTATTGAGGAAGAAACGAAAGAAAAAGTTTGCAAGTTAAATAAAGCTATCTACGGGGTCAAGCAAGCTGGTAGACAATGGTTCAAAGGAATTGATTCTGTTATAAAAAATTTTGGGTTAACGCAATCAAAGTATCTATTTATTTTCTAAGAAAAGATCAGAAAATAATAATTGTCGCTTTATATGTTGATGATATTATAATTGCTGCTAATGATAACAGTTTTTCGGAAAAATTTTGTATGTAAATTAAAAGAGAATTTCGACATTCGTGATTTGGGGGTTCCAAAGCATTGTATTGGCTTAGAAGTAAATATAAAAGATGGAGAAATTTCGATTTCGCAAACAGGATATATTTCAAATTTGATTAAGAAATATGATTTAGAGAATTGTAAGCCCGTAAAAGTTCCTATGCAGCCAGGAATTAAATTAGAAAAAGAACCAACAATTGCCGGGGAAGCAGAGAAAGTTAATGAAAAGTTTTATCAAGTGTAACGACGTTTCTTCGGCTGGGGTAAACTCACCGGTGTCCGAAGTTTCTGTCACAGAAAATTTATTTTCTTTAGACCGTATTGAAAGAAACACCGATCGAAAACGTTTCGTAATGTCTTTATTTACAATTAGGCGTCTTAATAAATTCTACTTAATGGCAGCAATTATTAATAACTCATCCACTATGAGCTCTCTCAGCTTTC
The DNA here is from genome assembly GCA_949628195.1 of Phasia obesa. Taxonomy (NCBI): domain Eukaryota; kingdom Metazoa; phylum Arthropoda; class Insecta; order Diptera; family Tachinidae; genus Phasia; species Phasia obesa. The sequence continues at coordinate 35,523 of CATIVE010000095.1, read as the reverse complement.
TAACACGGAGTGCTAATAACTACTATGAACCTGCGGGTTACCACGGGAACACAGCAATAGCAAAACTCGTCAAATGCGGCCTTACACAGTCTGCTTACGTAGCGAAGTGAACCTGCGGGTTACCACGGGAACACTTATTCAACGCAAATCGGACAAAGGCAGCTCTTACACAGATTGGTTAGGTTGTTGAATGAACCTGCGGGTTACCACGGGAACACTTTGTCAACTTCGCTCACCAATCTACCCTCACGTATTATTAGTGGGAAACCTGCAGGTTACCACGGGAATACCACACTAATAAAGCCTGGTGAGTATTACTAAGCAGAAGAAACAGCAGGTTACCACCAATTTCTCTACTTAGTAATCAGCCAATAGGTAATAAATTATTACAGCGGGTTACCACCAATAATAATGGTCTTACCTTCGCAGTCGCTGCGATGAGACTGATTAAAATTATATCACTTCCACTGCTTTTATACACAATCTGCAGCCACCAAAACTCAGTTGTATATTTTGGTACTAATTCTTCTTACTAAAAATATCAAAGTGGATGTATTAATAATTTACGACCACTATGCGCCACTAGATGGCATATTCTAACGGAAACCTTAATTTCAAATATTTGAACTTGTTGCAATAATACAAGTAATAACAAATCGTAATAATAAACAAATAATAACAAATTGATAATAACACTTTAAACAATACAAGAATATAACAAAAATAACATAAATAAATCACTTTAAAATAATATATGTGTGGTGAAAACGAGGCTCCACCGACTTTCATCGTCACATTTCCTCCCCTCCTTGGATAATTTGGCTGTTGTTCTACGGTAAGCGTTGAATCTTCAGTACTCCACTCTTTGCAATCGTGATACGATATGAGATTGACCCAACCTTCTCAATAAATTTCAACCGTTGCCCGGGCTTGTGTGATCTACGGGCGCTTTCGACAGCAGTTAAAACCTCTTCCGGCCTAGGCTCTGCAGTGTTATTCAACTCAGGAGGAAGCGTGGATTTCCTTTCTTCTCCTACTGCACGCCATATATTTGAGGATAGCATTTTTCCTACTGGTTGTTGCTGACTAATTTTGAACTGTTGGCATGACTGACAACTTCTTACGTAACGTCTAACATCACGGAACAACCCCGGCCAATAGTAACGGCTAGAGATTCTATTTATAGTTTTTCGGATTCCCAAGTGCCCCGCTGTGTCACTGTCATAGTTTTCCGATAGCACTCGACTGACTCGGATTGGTACCTATACACAGCTTCCAGGGAGTATCATCTTCGTCATTCGGTTGATGTAGAAAATTACGGGACAACTGGTGGTCTATGATGGCGTAATCAGCATATTTCGTTGGGTTATCACTTATTTTCTTACACATATTCTGAATCCACTTGCATTCATCTGGTTTCTGAGCTTCACAGCTGGTTAATTTGGCAACCTCTACAGGTTGCCGTGAGAGAGTGTCTGCAACAATATTGGCTTTGCCTTTCCGATACTGTATTGTATAGTTGTATTGTTGAAGTTCAAGTGCCCACCGGGCTAATCTACCTGTGGGACTTTCGATGGAATTTAGCCATTTCAGCGCTAAATGGTCAGTAATTATTGTAAATTTGTAAGCTTCGACGTAGGCCCGCATCTTTCGAATGCCCCAAACAATGGCTAAGCATTCCTTCTCCGTTGTTGAATAATTTTTTTCTGGTCCATTTAAATGGTGGCTGGCATATGCGATCACCCGCTCTTCTCCGTCTAAATCTTGTGTGAGCACCGCTCCTAGCCCATAATCACTGGCATCTGTTTGTAAGGAAAATTCTCTTGAGAAATCTGGGCACGCTAACAAAGGGGCTTCTGTTAATTTAGTTTTGAGGGTATCGAATGCCTGTTGCTGATCATCTCCCCATTTCCAGTGCTTGCCCTTTTTCAGCAGCTGGATTAAAGGTTGAGATATTGTGGCAAAGTCAGGTACAAATCTTCTGTACCATGATGCGACTCCTAAAAATTGTCGGATTTCACGTATGCCTTTCGGTGGTGGTATTCGAGCGATGGCTGCTACTTTCTCGGGATCTGTTCGTATACCACGTTCACTTACTATATGGCCCAAGTATTTTGTTTCGCTTGCAAAAAAATTAGACTTGTCCGCATTAATCTTAAGGTTCGCCTTCCTTAACCTTCGGAATACCTCCTTCAGGTTTCTCACATGCTGCTGTAGCGTTTTTCCAACAACAATGATGTCATCTAAATAAGCGAAAGCATGGGGTTCCATATCTGGGCCAATAACCTCATCTAATGCACGCTGGAACGTTGCTGGCGCAGAATGTAACGCAACCGGCATCACTTTCCATTGATAGAGCCCTCACCCTGGTACTGCAAAAGCGGTATACTGTTTGCTACTCTCTTCCATAGGGATCTGCCAATACCCGTTCTTTAGGTCGATGCAACTAAAAAACTTAGACTCACGTAATCGATTTAAAATGCTGTCTATACGGGGAAGAGGATATGCATCGGGTACTGACCTGAGATTGAGTTGCCTAAAATCCATACATGTTCGCCAGGAACCGACCTTTTTCTTGACCAGCGTGATGGGGAAACAGTATGGGCTTCTTGATGGTTCAATGCAACCTTGTGTCATTAATTTGTTGACTTCTGCATCAATTATCTTCTGCATTGCAGGATTACGGGGAGCATACCGAATTTTAATAGGGCGTTCGTCTATCATGTTGATCTTATGGGTAGCAATGTTTGACAATCCATGTAAATTTTAAACTTTGGCAGTTCAGCTTCTAAGAATTTATTGATGACTTCTTGTTCATCTAACGAAAGTGGCGCTATTTGTTTGCGTGTTACATTTGCACTATATTCATTGTACCCTCTGGATGAATTAAAGTCGACCTCCTCTTGTCGTAAGCACTCCTCTGTGGTAACCTGCAGGTTACCACGGGAATACCACACTAAGAAAGCCTGGTGAGTATTACTAAGCAGAAGAAACAGCAGGTTACCACCAATTTCTCTACTTAGGCGGGTTACCACCAATAATAATGGTCTTACCTTCGCAATCGCTGCGATGAGACTGATTAAAATTATATCACTTCCACTGCTTTTATACACAATCTGCAGCCACCAAAACTCAGTTGTACATTTTGGTACTAATTCTTCTTACTAAAAATATCAAAGTGGATGTATTAATAATTTACGACCACTATGCGCCACTAGATGGCATATTCTAACGGAAACCTTAACTTCAAATATTTGAACTTGTTGCAATAATACAAGTAATAACAAATCGTAATAATAAACAAATAATAACAAATTGATAATAACACTTTAAACAATACAAGAATATAACAAAAATAACATAAATAAATCACTTTAAAATAATATATGTGTGGTGAAAACGAGGCTCCACCGACTTTCATCATCACACAAGAAATTATTGGATCTTTACTTTATTTGTCCTTGTACAGTATACCCGATATAACGTGCGCTGTAAATATGTTGTCACAATTTTCTAAAGACCCTCGTAAACAACATTTAAATTCAGCATATCATATTATTAAACACATGAATTACACTAAAAATGTTGTATTAATGTATAAAAATAATAGTTTACCTCTTATTGGTTTTTGTGATGTGAATTGGGCTCAAGATATTAACGATAGAAAATCTCAATCAGGTTTTTGTTTTTTACTCGCAGGTGGCCCTGTTTCCTGGGAATCAAAAAAAACAAAAGGTTGTAGCAACATCTAGTGCAGAGGCGGAATATGTGGCATTAACCGAAGCAACAAAAGAAGCTTCATATTTGTGGTACATCTTAGAAGAACTTGGTTTTTCGAATGCCAGTCCGTTGATGATAAATACAGATTCACAAAGTGCTCAAAAAATTTGGCTCCAATCATTCCCGTACTAAACATATTCATTATAAGTACCATTATATTAAAGATGCTATAGAACAACACATTATTAAACTAAATTATTTGCCCACTGATAAAATGTTATCTAATGTTTTGACAAAACCTGTATCTAAACTCAAACATTTATATTGTTGTAATAATTTTGGAATTGTAATGTAAATTCATGATGTTGAGGAGGCATGTTGTTATTCACTGTAAAATACTTGTTTTCAACATAATGAATTTGATCAAGTTATTATTGTTTAATATGTTTTATGTAAAATGAAATTTTCCTCACTTCAAATATACTCTTCAACCTTATTATATCTTTTGGATAAACGTAACGCTGTTTTAATTATAATAGTTATTCCCAGCCGACATCGAGAAAACGTGTTCATCTATTAAGATGACTTATTGGTATGTACACCTGACTTCAAAAGCCATACATACGTGTTAAGAGAGGTTGCGAATTGCTTAAGTAAAGCTGGACTAACCATAAACGTCAAGAGTCGATTTTGTCAAAAAGAAATAAAGTATCTAGGCTATATTGTAGAACAGGGAACATTACGAACAGATCAAACCAAAATAGATGCCATTACCAACTTTCCATTACCAAAAACACCCAGCCAAATACGTAGATTTATTGGAATGACGGGATGTTACCGCCAGTTTATACCCAATTACGCTAAATTAGTAGCGCCTCTTACGGATTGTCTTAGAAAATCAGAAAAGTTTTTAATCACACCAGCGGCAGAAGTTTCTTTTGTGAAATTGAAGGAGGCTCTAACAACGGATCCGGTGTTCGTGCAACCTGACTTCGACAAACCATTCACAATACAATGTGACGCTTCCAGAGTAGGAGTAGGAGGAGTTTTGTTTCAAACAGACAATGGTGGGCATGAACACACCATAGCGTATGTTTCACAGAAACTAAATAAAGCACAGAAAAATTACACTGTGACTGAGTTAGAGTGCCTTGCCGCTATTGTCTGTCTGAAACGTTTTCGACCATATGTTGAAGGTCTGCTATTTAAGATTATAAGGGATCACAGCAGTTTGCGATGGCTTATGTCACAGAATGACTTGACAGGTCGTCTCGGAAGATGGAGCTAAAATTGCAATGTTTTGATTTCGAGGTGGAATATCGCATGGGATCAGCTAACGTTGTCCCTGATGCTTTGTCTCGAGATATTGAGGTGGATGAAATTGTAGCTCCACCTATATCATCAGAGATTGATTTAAATTCTGATCAACTTTCATCGTCGGAATATAAAAACCTCAAGGAGAGTATAGCACAATACAAGGAAAACTTTCCGGATACATGTATATCTGACGGTTTTGTTTATCAAAGGATAAGTTTTAGAAAAGGAGAGTTTGAAGAGGAGGAGTCATTGTGGCGGTTGTGGTTACCATCGGGCTTACGGGAAGATGTCATTAACAACAACCACTATCTTTCATCGTGCCATGGTGGATTTTCGAAAACATTAAATCGTATACGACAAAAATATTTTTGCCCAAAAATGGCAAAGGACATAAATAATTTCGTATCTAAATGCGATACATGCAAAAGCGTTAAGTATTCAAATCAGATTTTGCGACCACCTATGGGCCAACAAATGAAAACCGACCTCCCATTTCAGCGAATATATATAGATCTTCTAGGTCTATACCCACGTACAAAATCAGGTAATACTATGGTTTTTGTAGCTGTTGATCATTTTTCTAAATATATATTTTTAAAGCCTTTAAAAAAGGCCACAATATTATCAATCATTTCCTTTATTGAGGAAAATATTTTTCATTTATTCGGAGTACCCCAATACATACATTCTGATAATGGCAAACAGTTTGTTTCGGCTCAGATGGTTGAATTTTTGAAAGCTTATGGTATTACAAATGTAAGAACTGCATTTTATTCAACTCAAGCTAACATTTCAGAAAGGACAAATGGGGAATTTTTGGTTAAATTACGAATTTTAATAAAAGGACAACAAGATCAATGGGACAAATATGTATCAAAAATCGCTAGCATTCTCAGAAGTGATTATCATGAGTCAATAAAGTGTTCTCCTTATTTTAGTCTTTTCGGGCACAACATGGTGCACCACGGTAGTGTATACCCAATATTAGAGAAGATCGGCTTATTACAGGACAGCCAGGGAAATTGTGTACCGAATGATAACAGGATGGAATTTTTACATGAGAAGATTCGCAACAACTTAGTAGTAGCACATGAGAAAGCTTCGAAGACATATAACACCCGTTCACGTATTATTCAATATAAGGAAGGTCAGGAAGTTTTCAGGAAAAACAGGACGATTCAGCAAAGGTATAAATTCAAAACTTTTGCCCCCATACTTAAAATGTAGAGTGAGAAAAAAGTAGGATCATCACTATACCAATTGGAAACATTAAACGGGAAGTATATAGGGTTATTCCATGCGAAAGATATAAAATCATTTTAAATAAGTCTACTTCATCTAGTAATAGCCCGGCTTGATATTTATAACAGGGTGTGGTCGTGCCCCACGTATACAAAATTTGTTTTCCTTATTTGCAACTTTTAGTTTTCAAAGAAGGTTTGTGGCAATTTTTTGTATATTTACTATAAAGTGAATAGGTCAATAAAACAAGTTTAATTTAAAGCTTTACCAATCAATAAATGAAATTCGGATAAAATAAAAATAAGTTGTAAGTTAGACATGGATTTGGAATTGAGACAATAATTTTGTAGTGGTGTCTGGCAAGTATATTTTGTCACAGAAGAGAGATTAAAGAAAAAAAGCTTTCAGCCGAGTGAGGACGAGGGTTATGTTTTTATGACGACCGAAGACAGTAGACAAATCTATTCAAATTAACACGTTTTTTTATTACATGGCAAATCAAAAATTTTTAAAGAAATTTAGTATAATACCTACTAAGTTATATTAAAATAAAATAATAGAGAAAAGCCAAAATTCTATATTAAACGTTTAAGACGTATTATAAAGTATGAAACGTAAACTATATCCATATGTGCTTCAAAGTGTTACGTGACTGATTGGAATAAATTTTCTCAAGAATTTCAAAGTACATCTAAAATATTGCAGTATTGGACAAAGATCCTATTTTGTTTGGTAATTCAAATCACTTTGCTGTAAAAATTACCAAAAACGCAGTTTTGAATAATGTAAAGAATAATAATTAAAAGGCAGAGCAATAAACAATAAATCAAAGTCTGCAAAATTACAAGTTTTAAACACCTAATGATCATCAAGAAAACAAATCATCATAATATAGTGGGACTCCAGTAATTACATAATTATACGATACGAAGAGAAACAAGAGATTAGCAAGACAATTACTAACTTCGACGTCACCAACAGAACAAGAGACATCAGCCGATAAAAAAATCTTTTGTGCATGTTTCATCTCTCTATAATCTAACAAATGATCATTTATTAACATTTATTTAGTTAACATAATGTATTTACATTATTCACTTTGATTTTACAGAGAGTCTTATAGAAATGTTGTAAGTAATAAATGATAAAAACAAGACCAACAAGTAAACACAATGTAAAAATTTATATAGTTTCTTTATATGTAATTTAATTCAATCACATTCCAGCTTTAATTCTTCAAATTTAAATAAATCCTTTTTATAGCTGTAAGCTCATCATACTCATCAAATACTAGCATGTTAAATTTATAAATTCTTTACAGAACCTAAAATTTAATTGGGTAATAATTGATTAATATATTTTTCACATTTTTCTTACTATTTCAACCAAGGATATTTTAATTAAACCTGATTTATTTTACAGTATCTACATACGAACACGAATGAATTGAGCTCAAGACATCGCCGTTAAAAGGTTATTGAGTTACCATCACAGTCATTTGGTTTTATTTGTTATCAAAATCTTCAATTTGGGATATTAAACTATCAGTTGTTAAATTTAACATGCATTTTAAAATAATTGAATACAATTTGGTTATTATTTCTATACTTGTAAAAATAATTAATATTAATAAATTAATTGTTTAGGCTTAACTTCTTAATTATAAAGTGATAAAAAAATTAGATACCAGCAAAGCAGAATGCATTTTCTAGACAGCTACGTCCGTCATCAGTACTCTTTGTATCAATCAATCTACCCGGTAGTTTCAATTGTTATTAATTTTCTATTTAAACAAACTTATCAAAGAAATAGAATCTGAGAAATTTTAATTTTACATTATATTTCATAGAAGATAGAGCTTTTTGAAATTGTTTTACACTTGTAAACTCTATTTCTTTTTTATATTATACTACCAAGTAAACATTTTTTCTTTATTTTAATTCTCTTTATATATTTTCTTTTATTTTAAAATGGTATATATCTCTCTTGCCATTAGCTATCCTTTGGTTAGCAATTAACAACAATTAGATATTTTTTTATTTTACAAATGTATATTTTGATTATTAACACAATAGTGTTGAAGTTAACAATGTCAAAGCCGTGCTCGCTCTGTGAAATTATATGAATTTTATTTGAACTATTTTTGAATTAATAAATTAATTATTTAGGCTTAAGTTCTTAATTATAAAGAGATAAAGAAAAATTAGATACCAGCAAAGCAGAATGCATTTTCTAGATAGCTATGTCCGTCATCAGTACTCTTTGTATCAATCTACCCGGTAGTTTCAATTAATTAAATTAAGACTTATTATGAATTTATAAAATTATTGAACATATATTTTTTTTAAATTTTTGCTAATGCTAAGAATATTTTTTATAATAAATGAGTTGTATTGAAAAGAGTAAAATGGACTAGAGAGCTTAACGGGGTATAACGTGGATTAAAAGATAACATAGGTAAATGAGTGGATAGGTAAAATTGGGAATGACTACAAAATATGATTATAGACACAATGTCATTTGACGGTAATGGGCGGGAATATTTTAATCGGTGTCACTTGCGATACAACCATCAATCGCAAAACAAATAACATACAAATAAACTCAATAGTCATCAAAATTTTTATCATGAAATTTAATAACAGTTAGAGTATTTTTTTTTAATTACCAATTGTGGAATGCATTATTTTTAATTTCTGTTATCTTTAGCTTTTCTATTAAATTGGTCAAGAACCACTCCTATGCCGGCGAGCTTAGCCCTTTTCTATCGTTCCACATATGACCAATTCTAAAGAAGTAACAAGTTATAATTAAGTAAGACCTATGAAAGGTAACAGAGATGGCGCCCAACGGTGTTGCCTTCGGATGATACCGTAAAGAATTTTCTTCATAACATAATTAAGTCCACTACAATTCTTTCGTAGAATTACGATGCAGCAAACTATATTTGCATACCTTTTTTTACAATTTTGTCTGTCCTTATTTGGTTTTGAACATCATTATAGTAGTGACAAAAGGCTAGTTTTTTTTTACATATTTTTTTTTGTTAGTTTTATCTGATGAACTTTGTTTGTTTAGATATGTATGACCTTTTTTATCTATGTTATCTTGAAAACGTAATCACCATCCCTAATAAATATAATATAAAAAAATAATTAATTTTGTAGAATGTAGAATTCTAAAGTTTTTTTTTTCATTATTGTTACATTACATTACTGTTATGCCTCATAAAAGGCGTAAAACAAGAATTTTACAAGACGATGACAATATTTTAAGTGATAGCCAGATAGATTACACTTTCGATGATGAAGTAGATCAAAATCCGTTTGTCAGACGTCCTGGAATGGAAAAAAGTCCTATTACCACGAGGAATAAGAGCAAGAGTAGTTGTAATGTTATTGAAGCTTCTACTTCGACAATTTCGATAATCCGTCAGATGCTACAGGTTTACCTGTCGCTGCTACTGTATATACTGCAAATTCAAACAATTTAGAGACTATGTTGGAAAGAGTTTTGAACTTGAATCATAATTCTTTTATTAAGTAAATAAAAACATTGGAAAAAAGTTTAGTTGAATCTTTAAACAGGAGCCAAAATGATAATTATAATGCCAATATTTCGGGAATTTCCCACGATATTCAAACAAATCGTGGCAATAATTCTGCACAAACTCCACCTGTAGTTCCATCTCACCTAAATTCGGGTAGCACATCACATGTTAGAACCGACAAATGGAATTTGCAATTCGATGGGACTTAGGATATTGATGATTTTCTTTTTAAGGTTAGGACTCTCCGTAAAAGGTATTGTTGCACCGAGGATGAAGTTTTTGCAAGTTTTCATTTATTTTTGAAGGGAAAAGCTGAAACTTGGTTTTGGTTTTACCTAAAACAGAACCCTACCTCGAACTTTTCAAAACTTATTGAAGCTATAATTAAAGAATTTTCTAAAGTTGGAAATGATTGTGATAAAATTGTTAAGATGGTTGAGAGACGCCAATTACCGAAAGAAAGTTTCGAAGATGATTGAGCTAATCAAGAACAATGCGTGACATTTTTGTCACGTGGCGTTTTTGATTTAGAACATCTGCGTGAGGTAGCTCGAAGTGCCGAAAAGTATACAAGTCGTCAAAATCAGCAAAGGCAACAAAGACGATTTGTGTCGGAATTAGATTGTTCTACAGAACTAGTTTTAGAAAAGCAACAGGAGGATGAGGTATCGCATATATCCGTATAAATCCAAATAGAAAACCAATTGATACCACCAAATTTAGATGTTGGAATTGTGACACATTAGGCCACTCATTTTACGATTGTCCATTGGACAAAAGAAACTTATTTTGTTACCGATGTGCGCAAAAAAATGTAACTACTCCTGACTGTAAACATCATTTGGAAAACCGACAATAGAACGAACAAACATTACGAATTCTCTTTTAGATTATAAAGCACCTAAACTACAATTAAGAAAGAGTATGGAATTTTTGGGGAAAAGTGAATGTGATTTGATGACAGTAGAGAATCAGACAAAACCTAGATTATCCCTTCATGAGAAGATCGTTAAATATAATGAAGCTAAGGCAAGAATTTTTGGTACCATGACATCTAAACGAGTGCAGAAGTGCAGGGAGAGATTTAGAAAACGTAAGGAATTTAGAAAAATTTTAGAATGTTCTATTTTGGATGATGAGAGGGATATTAGGCCTTATTGAGGTTTATGGTTTACTGGATTCAGGTGCATCAATAAGTGTGCTTGGTAATGGCTCTGAAGAAATAATTAGAAAACTTAATCTTAATATAACAACAATTAATAGTTCTCTACGGACAGCAGATGGCAATAGGCAAAATGTTATTGGTTTTGTTCAAATTCCTGTGTCATACAAAAATTTAAAAAGGAATTTACTGTTTTATATTGCACCAACCTTGAAGCAAAAGGTATACTTGGGTGTTAATTTCTGGAAGGTCTTTGATGTCGCTCCCAATATTTTTATTTCAGAAATATCTACCGATTTCGTGGATTGTGGCATTGAGTCTGAAAACAGTATATTACATAATTTAACAAGTTGTGAAAGGAAAGAACTACTGGGAGTTATTTCTGAGTTTCCGTCATATGACAAACTAGGTTTAGGGCGTACGAAGATTGAATCTCACAGTATAGATACGGGAGAGTCTATTCCTTTTAAAATAAAGCACTATCCTCTTTCTCCACCGCGTCAAAAAGAAGCTTTTGCCGAACTAGACCGCATGTTATCCCTTGGTGTTATAGAAGAGAGTAATAGTCCGTGTTGCAGTCCTATTGTTCTGGTCCGAAAACCGGGAAAGAATCGACTTTGTCTTGAATCGCGTAAACTTAATGCAGTAACAAAAAAAGACGCGTGTCCTCTCCCACATATTAATGGGCTTTTAAGTCGTCTACAGGACCCTTATTTTATCTCTGGTATTGACCTTAAAGATGCATTTTGGCAAATACCATTAGATGAGAGTTCAAAAGAAAAAATGGCTTTTGCAGTGCCTGTATCAATTGTTTAATATGTTTTATGTAAAATGAAATTTTCCTCACTTCAAATATACTTTTCAACCTTATTATATCTTTTGGATAAACGTAACGCTGTTTTAATTATAATAGGTTATGGGCCCAGATCCCATAAGGATATGATATAGAAGGATACGTTGAAGTCAAGTCGTGTAAGAGTCCTTAAGTTTAAACATATAAAAGCAAGAAAATAATTGATAATGAACGCATTAACTGGACGAATTCCATTATTGAATGGAGACAATTATGGTACGTGGAAGGCGCAAATAGAGGCGATACTATACAAGAACAGATTGCTGAACATTGTAATAGGAAAAGAAAGAGCGCCAAGTCTAAGAGAACTTCCAGAAATGCCAACTGATATTCAAACCCGCGCATATGTGCAATCAGTAAAAGCTCGGCAACATTATTTAGATAAGGATATGGATGCAAGAGCGGTAATTTTAATGGCCGTAGAGACAAACATTGTTACAATGGTAAAAAATATGAAAGGATCTCAAGAAATATGGAGTTATCTGCAAGATACATTTTATCGTAAGTCAATAAGAAAGAAGATAGAGTGCTACCGTAAGTTATTAAATATAAAAATGTCTGAAAACCAAACGATATCGCAATTTTTAATTGATTTTGATGTATATGTTTCATGTATAACGGAAATTGCCATCGAGATTGATGAAGACCTGCTCGTTGTTATAATGCTTGATGCTTTACCAGAACGTTTTTCAGCTGTAAAAGCTGCTGTGAATACTGCAAATGAATTTCGGAAATTAACTATTTTAAAATCAAGATTACTAGAAATTGGAGACAAAGAAGAGAGTAATCCTGGTAATTCAGCTATAAAAGCTAAGTTTTGTAAAAACATAACTAACAGTCAATCTAGAAAATTTCAAAATCAAGAAGAAGGTACGCTCAAAAATAAATTTATTTATAAATGTTTTCGATGCGGAAGAAAAGGTCATAAAGCCAAAGATTGTAAGGCGTTTGTTGAAATTGCTCGAAGTGCTGAACAGAAAGTAAGACCTGGTGTATTAAATGAAGTATTAGTAACTATGAGAGAATCAACATTCTGCAGTAGTTCACATGAATCATGGATAATTGATAGTGGTGCGTCATCTCACATGTGCACTCAGATGTCTTTATTGGAAAGTATAGATACTTAATTTAGAGGAAAAGTTAGATTGGCAGATGATAACTAATTAAAAATAAAAGGTATTGGAAAGGTCAAGATAATTGTAAATGCTGACGGTAAAAATCAAGAAATAGGTTTATGTAATACTCTTTATGTCCCGGATTTACGATGCAATCTTATTTCAACCAGCAAATTGACTGATAATGGTTGTACAGTTGTTATGAAAGGCACAAAAGTAGTAGTTTATAAGGAAAGAAATGAACTAATTGAAGGTCATATTTTGTTTCATTTTTTAAAAGTACTGAAAATATGACACATAAAACAGAAAGTTTAAATAGTTTTGAAGCAGTGCTTTGGCACCAAAGATATGGTCATTTAAATATGAATCAATTACTAAAATTGCAAAAAGATGAAATGGTTAAGGGATTACCTAATCTTAAAAATGAAGCAATCGATTGTGTACCATATATACGCGGAAAACAAACACGTTTACCTTTTCCTATTAAGATTGAAAAATCAACTTGTGAAATACTTGCACTTATTCATACTGATCTATGCGGTCCCATGAGAACCGAGTCACTTGGTGGTAGTTTCTATTTTGCAACATTTATTGATGATTATTCTCGAAAAGTTTTTGTATATTTTATTCGAAGTAAAAATCAATATTTAGTCAAATTTATCGAGTTCAAAAAAATGGCAGAAACACAGACAGGAAAAAAGATAAAACTTTTACGTAGCGATAATGGCGCGGAATTAGTAGGAGACAATTTTACGAAATTTTTAAAAGAGAGTGGAATTAAGAGGCAGTTAACAACAACTTATATTCCACAACAAAATGGCATCGCAGAAAGAAGGTAGAAATGGCGCGATGTTTAATGTTACATTAGAAATCGTTGTCCAACAAAGTTAAATGGTACCAAAACGCCTGAAGAGTTATGGACAGGAAGAAAGCCTGTTATTAGTTATTTTAGACGTATCGGTTGTATATCATTTGTATTAGATAAAACATTAAAAAGATCTAAGTGGAATGCAAGAAGCAATGAGTACATACATGTAGGATACTCAGAAGAATCAAAAGCTTACAGATTGTGGAAATCAGGAACAAAAACAATTATTACAAGTAGAGAAGTACAATTTATAGAAAGTCGAATGTATGATACAACAAAAGGAAATGAAGGTCCAAATTTTTATGAGTTTGCACCTATTATTGATAAAAAGTTGTATAGATCCGACCAAATGGATTTAGAAAATTCTGAAATTAACCAAAATAGTACTTAACCAAATAGTACTAAGGACCAACCAAGAGAAAATCTTATTGATTCAATTAAAAGTCGATTAAGATCAAGAAAAAATCAAGAAATAACTCAAGCAGTAAATGAGAATATAATAGATCGTAGAAACATATCAGAAGTTATGAATTCCGATTGTGCAGAAGATTGGCTTAATGCTATGAAAGATGAATACAAGTCATTATTAAAAAACAATACTTGGAATGTAGCAGATTTAACAACTGGACGTAGTGCAGTAGGATGCAAATGGGTATTTAAATCAAAAATTAGGCCAGATGGAACTATAGAGAAACGTAAGGCCAGATTAGTAGCCAAGGGTTATTCTCAAAAATTTGGATTAGATTATGTAGATACTTTTGCTCCTGTAGTTCGTCAAACTTCTCTTAGATTATTATACGCCCTTTCAGTTGAAAATAATTTGAAACTTCGTCAACTAAATGTACCAACTGCATTCCTTAACGGAAATTTAGAAGAAGAGATATATATGCAACAACCCGAATGCTTTATTGAGGAAGAAACGAAAGAAAAAGTTTGCAAGTTAAATAAAGCTATCTACGGGGTCAAGCAAGCTGGTAGACAATGGTTCAAAGGAATTGATTCTGTTATAAAAAATTTTGGGTTAACGCAATCAAAGTATCTATTTATTTCCTAAGAAAAGATCAGAAAATAATAATTGTCGCTTTATATGTTGATGATATTATAATTGCTGCTAATGATAACAGTTTTTCGGAAAAATTTGTATGTAAATTAAAAGAGAATTTCGACATTCGTGATTTGGGGGTTCCAAAGCATTGTATTGGCTTAGAAGTAAATATAAAAGATGGAGAAATTTCGATTTCGCAAACAGGATATATTTCAAATTTGATTAAGAAATATGATTTAGAGAATTGTAAGCCCGTAAAAGTTCCTATGCAGCCAGGAATTAAATTAGAAAAAGAACCAACAATTGCCGGGGAAGCAGAGAAAGTTAATGAAAAGTTTTATCAAGTGTAACGACGTTTCTTCGGCTGGGGTAAACTCACCGGTGTCCGAAGGTTCTGTCACAGAAAATTTATTTTCTTTAGACCGTATTGAAAGAAACACCGATCGAAAACGTTTCGTAATGTCTTTATTTACAATTAGGCGTCTTAATAAATTCTACTTAATGGCAGCAATTATTAATAACTCATCCACTATGAGCTCTCTCAGCTTTCTAACACGGAGTGCTAATAACTACTATGAACCTGCGGGTTACCACGGGAACACAGCAATAGCAAAAACTCGTCAAATGCGGCCTTACACAGTCTGCTTACGTAGCGAAGTGAACCTGCGGGTTACCACGGGAACACTTATTCAACGCAAATCGGACAAAGGCAGCTCTTACACAGATTGGTTAGGTTGTTGAATGAACCTGCGGGTTACCACGGGAACACTTTGTCAACTTCGCTCACTAATCTACCCTCACGTATTATTAGTGGGAAACCTGCAGGTTACCACGGGAATACCACACTAATAAAGCCTGGTGAGTATTACTAAGCAGAAGAAACAGCAGGTTACCACCAATTTCTCTACTTAGTAATCAGCCAATAGGTAATACATTATTACAGCGGGTTACCACCAATAATAATGGTCTTACCTTCGCAATCGCTGCGATGAGACTGATTAAAATTATATCACTTCCACTGCTTTTATACACAATCTGCAGCCACCAAAACTCAGTTGTATATTTTGGTACTAATTCTTCTTACTAAAAATATCAAAGTGGATGTATTAATAATTTACGACCACTATGCGCCACTAGATGGCATATTCTAACGGAAACCTTAATTTCAAATATTTGAACTTGTTGCAATAATACAAGTAATAACAAATCGTAATAATAAACAAATAATAACAAATTGATAATAACACTTTAAACAATACAAGAATATAACAAAAATAACATAAATAAATCACTTTAAAAGAATATATGTGTGGTGAAAACGAGGCTCCACCGACTTTCATCGTCACATTTCCTCCCCTCCTTGGATAATTTGGCTGTTGTTCTACGGTAAGCGTTGAATCTTCAGTACTCCACTCTTTGCAATCGTGATACGATATGAGATTGACCCAACCTTCTCAATAAATTTCAACCGTTGCCCGGGCTTGTGTGATCTACGGGCGCTTTCGACAGCAGTTAAAACCTCTTCCGGCCTAGGCTCTGCAGTGTTATTCAACTCAGGAGGAAGCGTGGATTTCCTTTCTTCTCCTACTGCACGCCATATATTTGAGGATAGCATTTTTCCTACTGGTTGTTGCTGACTAATTTTGAACTGTTGGCATGACTGACAACTTCTTACGTAACGTCTAACATCACGGAACAACCCCGGCCAATAGTAACGGCTAGAGATTCTATTTATAGTTTTTCGGATTCCCAAGTGCCCCGCTGTGTCACTGTCATAGTTTTCCGATAGCACACGTTGACTCGGATTGGTACCTATACACAGCTTCCAGGGAGTATCATCTTCGTCATTCGGTTGATGTAGAAAATTACGGGACAACTGGTGGTCTATGATGGCGTAATCAGCATATTTCGTTGGGTTATCACTTATTTTCTTACACATATTCTGAATCCACTTGCATTCATCTGGTTTCTGAGCTTCACAGCTGGTTAATTTGGCAACCTCTACAGGTTGCCGTGAGAGAGTGTCTGCAACAATATTGGCTTTGCCTTTCCGATACTGTATTGTATAGTTGTATTGTTGAAGTTCAAGTGCCCACCGGGCTAATCTACCTGTGGGACTTTCGATGGAATTTAGCCATTTCAGCGCTAAATGGTCAGTAATTATTGTAAATTTGTAAGCTTCGACGTAGGCCCGCATCTTTCGAATGCCCCAAACAATGGCTAAGCATTCCTTCTCCGTTGTTGAATAATTTTTTTCTGGTCCATTTAAATGGTGGCTGGCATATGCGATCACCCGCTCTTCTCCGTCTAAATCTTGTGTGAGCACCGCTCCTAGCCCATAATCACTGGCATCTGTTTGTAAGGAAAATTCTCTTGAGAAATCTGGGCACGCTAACAAAGGGGCTTCTGTTAATTTAGTTTTGAGGTTATCGAATGCCTGTTGCTGATCATCTCTCCAGTGCTTGCCCTTTTTCAGCAGCTGGGTTAAAGGTTGAGATATTGTGGCAAAGTCAGGTACAAATCTTCTGTACCATGATGCGACTCCTAAAAATTGTCGGATTTCACGTATGCCTTTCGGTGGTGGTATTCGAGCGATGGCTGCTACTTTCTCGGGATCTGTTCGTATACCACGTTCACTTACTATATGGCCCAAGTATTTTGTTTCGCTTGCAAAAAAATTACACTTGTCCGCATTAATCTTAAGGTTCGCCTTCCTTAACCTTCGGAATACCTCCTTCAGGTTTCTCACATGCTGCTGTAGCGTTTTTCCAACAACAATGATGTCATCTAAATAAGCGAAAGCATGTGGTTCCATATCTGGGCCAATAACCTCATCTAATGCACGCTGGAACGTTGCTGGCGCAGAATGTAACCCAAACGGCATCACTTTCCATTGATAGAGCCCTCACCCTGGTACTGCAAAAGCGGTATACTGTTTGCTACTCTCTTCCATAGGGATCTGCCAATACCCGTTCTTTAGGTCGATGCAACTAAAAAACTTAGACTCACGTAATACATTTAAAATGCTGTCTATACGGGGAAGAGGATATGCATCGGGTACTGACCTGAGATTGAGTTGCCTAAAATCCATACATGTTCGCCAGGAACCGTCCTTTTTCTTGACCAGCGTGATGGGGAAACAGTATGGGCTTCTTGATGGTTCAATGCAACCTTGTGTCATTAAGTTGTTGACTTCTGCATCAATTATCTTCTGCATTGCAGGATTACGGGGAGCATACCGAATTTTAATAGGGCGTTCGTCTATCATGTTGATCTTATGGGTAGCAATGTTTGACAATCCATGTAAATTTTAAACTTTGGCAGTTCAGCTTCTAAGAATTTATTGATGACTTCTTGTTCATCTAACGAAAGTGGCGCTATTTGTTTGCGTGTTACATTTGCACTATATTCATTGTACCCTCTGGATGAATTAAAGTCGACCTCCTCTTGTCGTAAGCACTCCTCTGTGGTCTCTTCAGTTGTCAAACATTGGGTTTGTATTTTCGTGCAGTCGAGTTGTAACCCTGCCATTTGTATGGTGGTGTTAAATTTTCTTAGAAACTCTTATCCCAATATTAAATCTTCAGTTGTTTCGGGCATAACTATAAATTTACATAGCTGCGGAGTATTTCCAAGTATGATTGCAAGTTCAACGGCCTGGGATACCTTTCGGATCGACCCATCGGCTAATATGACATCTGTGTTCTCTTGAATATATTTTGCCTGGTTGTCAAGGGTGCGGATGAAACCTTTTCGAACAAAATTACGGCTGGCACCTGTATCGATCACAGCTTTCACCAACCTGCCGTTGATCAATATAGAAGCGGTTAAGCGAGACTCTTCACTTTGTAGTCTGGTGGGATTTGCTGAGGATTTTCTTTGTTTTTGGGGAGGCTCGACCTGCCTCAATTCCGTCGGCCTCCTCTGACTGGATGGTTCCGAACATTAAGATGCGTAGTGGCCACTTTGTCCACAACGATAACAGCTCATCGACGAGGCATTTGCAGAAAAGTTTGCGGTGCGAGAATTTTCTGCGACGGTACGTGATGGCTTAACGGGAATACCTTCCAAGTCTTCTGCTAATTGAATTAACTCTGTCAATGACGCAAAATCTTTTCTTTTTATGTACCACTGGTACTCGGGCTGAGAGTTCTGAAAAATACGTTGAACCTTTTGTTCCTCGGTGAGAATGGAATGTCGCATTCAATTTTGTAGTTCTATCACATAAGTTTGGAATGGCTCTTTTGGACTTTGGGTTCTCATTCGAATCTCATCTTCTAATTTTTCGTAGAATCTAGCTGGCAAAAAGAATTTTAAGAAATCAGATTTAAAACTTTTCCATACTTGCCAATGACTATTGTTATTACGGAACGAGGTGAGGGCATTTTTACGCAAAAATTCAGGCATTACCCTTGGAATGAAATCAAGCGAAATATCATATAGTTCTGCTAATTCCTCTAATCTTTCAATGAACGCTAAGAGATCTGGTCCACCATCATACACAAGGTTTCATTTACGGATCTGATCAATCACTGACGTAGTTGACAATATGTTTGATATTGGTACGTTTACCTGTGGACAGCTTGCGGTGTTCCTATTTTCATCCTTTACTGGTGAGGGTGTAGATGTATTTCTTGACGCAGGTGCAGCTAATAAGCTGGAAGTTTCATATTTTTCTTGAAGTCCCAATAAACGAGCTGTAACATCTGCATTGTGATCGGAATTAATAAATTTCGCTAGACTTTTGCGCAGTTCTTCGACAGTACCGTTGGTGCCCTGGCTAAAATCAGTTAAGTGTTACACTAATTCATCCTTCTTCAGGGAGTATGCCCAACTTGACTTCAACATTTTTTTTTTTTGATTCACAAAAAGTTTTAAGATTACCGGAGAAAATTTTATTTTATTTTTTTTTTTTCAAAATTATTCAATTAGCCGTCGGTAATTATCTTATCTTTCTCAGTTTTTATTTTTTAATATTTTATTTATATTTCTTATCCACACTTGTATTTTTTTATCTTTATTTGAAACAAAAGTTTCAGTCCTTAATGGCAATTTTTTCGCGTTTTTTTTACTTTTTCCCGTTTGAAGCACTCCGTTTGTTTTTATTAAAATTAAACAAAATGTCTTTTTTTTAATGTTACAAAATTATACACGATTAATTTTTTTTTTTGTCTTTACACGATTATTTTTCAGCGCCGAATATATTTTGTACGTTAATGTTTCTTTCGCGGTCCCTGTTCGGGCGCCACTGTAACGACGTTTCTTCGGCTGGGGTAAACTCACCGGTGTCCGAAGGTTCTGTCACAGAAAATTTATTTTCTTTAGACCGTATGGAAAGAAACACCGATCGAAAACGTTTCGTAATGTCTTTATTTACAATTAGGCGTCTTAATAAATTCTACTTAGTGGCAGCAATTATTAATAACTCATCCACTATGAGCTCTCTCAGCTTTCTAACACGGAGTGCTAATAACTACTATGAACCTGCGGGTTACCACGGGAACACAGCATTAGCAAAAACTCGCCAAATGCGGCCTTACACAGTCTGCTTACGTAGTGAAGTGAACCTGCGGGTTACCACGAGAACACTTATTCAACGCAAATCGGACAAAGGCAGCTTACACAGATTGGTTAGGTCGTTGAATGAACCTGCGGGTTACCACGGGAACACTTTGTCAACTTCGCTCACCAATCTACCCTCACGTATTATTAGTGGGAAACCTGCAGGTTACCACGGGAATACCACACTAAGAAAGCCTGGTGAGTATTACTAAGCAGAAGAAACAGCAGGTTACCACCAATTTCTCTACTTAGGCGGGTTACCACCAATAATAATGGTCTTACCTTCGCAATCGCTGCGATGAGACTGATTAAAATTATATCACTTCCACTGCTTTTATACACAATCTGCAGCCACCAAAACTCAGTTGTATATTTTGGTACTAATTCTTCTTACTAAAAATATCAAAGTGGATGTATTAATAATTTACGACCACTATGCGCCACTAGATGGCATATTCTAACGGAAACCTTAACTTCAAATATTTGAACTTGTTGCAATAATACAAGTAATAACAAATCGTAATAATAAACAAATAATAACAAATTGATAATAACACTTTAAACAATACAAGAATATAACAAAAATAACATAAATAAATTACTTTAAAATAATATATGTGTGGTGAAAACGAGGCTCCACCGACTTTCATCGTCACACAAGAAATTATTGGATCTTTACTTTATTTGTCCTTGTACAGTATACCCGATATAACGTGCGCTGTAAATATGTTGTCACAATTTTCTAAAGACCCTCGTAAACAACATTTAAATTCAGCATATCATATTATTAAACACATGAATTACACTAAAAATGTTGTATTAATGTATAAAAATAATAGTTTACCTCTTATTGGTTTTTGTGATGTGAATTGGGCTCAAGATATTAACGATAGAAAATCTCAATCAGGTTTTTGTTTTTTACTCGCAGGTGGCCCTGTTTCCTGGGAATCAAAAAAACAAAAGGTTGTAGCAACATCTAGTGCAGAGGCGGAATATGTGGCATTAACCGAAGCAACAAAAGAAGCTTCATATTTGTGGTACATCTTAGAAGAACTTGGTTTTTCGAATGCCAGTCCGTTGATGATAAATACAGATTCACAAAGTGCTCAAAGAATTTGGCTCCAATCATTCCCGTACTAAACATATTCATTATAAGTACCATTATATTAAAGATGCTATAGAACAACACATTATTAAACTAAATTATTTGCCCACTGATAAAATGTTAGCTAATGTTTTGACAAAACCTGTACCTAAACTCAAACATTTATATTGTTGTAATAATTTTGGAATTGTAATGTAAATTCATGATGTTGAGGAGGCATGTTGTTATTCACTGTAAAATACTTGTTTTCAACATAATGAATTTGATCAAGTTATTATTGTTTAATATGTTTTATGTAAAATGAAATTTTCCTCACTTCAAATATACTTTTCAACCTTATTATATCTTTTGGATAAACGTAACGCTGTTTTAATTATAATAGTTATTCCCAGCCGACATCGAGAAAACGTGTTCATCTATTAAGATGACTTATTGGTATGTACACCTGACTTCAAAAGCCATACATACGTGTTAAGAGAGGTTGCGAATTGCTTAAGTAAAGCTGGACTAACCATAAACGTCAAGAAGAGTCGATTTTGTCAAAAAGAAATAAAGTATCTAGGCTATATTGTAGAACAGGGAACATTACGAACAGATCAAACCAAAATAGATGCCATTACCAACTTTCCATTACCAAAAACACCCAGCCAAATACGTAGATTTATTGGAATGACGGGATGTTACCGCCAGTTTATACCCAATTACGCTAAATTAGTAGCGCCTCTTACGGATTGTCTTAGAAAATCAGAAAAGTTTTTAATCACACCAGCGGCAGAAGTTTCTTTTGTGAAATTGAAGGAGGCTCTAACAACGGATCCGGTGTTCGTGCAACCTGACTTCGACAAACCATTCACAATACAATGTGACGCTTCCAGAGTAGGAGTAGGAGGAGTTTTGTTTCAAACAGACAATGGTGGGCATGAACACACCATAGCGTATGTTTCACAGAAACTAAATAAAGCACAGAAAAATTACACTGTGACTGAGTTAGAGTGCCTTGCCGCTATTGTCTGTCTGAAACGTTTTCGACCATATGTTGAAGGTCTGCTATTTAAGATTATAAGGGATCACAGCAGTTTGCGATGGCTTATGTCACAGAATGACTTGACAGGTCGTCTCGGAAGATGGAGCTAAAATTGCAATGTTTTGATTTCGAGGTGGAATATCGCATGGGATCAGCTAACGTTGTCCCTGATGCTTTGTCTCGAGATATTGAGGTGGATGAAATTGTAGCTCCACCTATATCATCAGAGATTGATTTAAATTCAGATCAACTTTCATCGTCGGAATATAAAAACTTCAAGGAGAGTATAGCACAATACAAGGAAAACTTTCCGGATACATGTATATCTGACGGTTTTGTTTATCAAAGGATAAGTTTTAGAAAAGGAGAGTTTGAAGAGGAGGAATCATTGTGGCGGTTGTGGTTACCATCGGGCTTACGGGAAGATGTCATTAACAACAACCACTATCTTTCATCGCGCCATGGTGGATTTTCGAAAACATTAAATCGTATACGACAAAAATATTTTTGCCCAAAAATGGCAAAGGACATAAATAATTTCGTATCTAAATGCGATACATGCAAAAGCGTTAAGCATTCAAATCAGATTTTGCGACCACCTATGGGCCAACAAATGAAAACCGACCTCCCATTTCAGCGAATATATATAGATCTTCTAGGTCTATACCCACGTACAAAATCAGGTAATACTATGGTTTTTGTAGCTGTTGATAATTTTTCTAAATATATATTTTTAAAGCCTTTAAAAAAGGCCACAATATTATCAATCATTTCCTTTATTGAGGAAAATATTTTTCATTTATTCGGAGTACCCCAATACATACATTCTGATAATGGCAAACAGTTTGTTTCGGCTCAGATGGTTGAATTTTTGAAAGCTTATGGTATTACAAATGTAAGAACTGCATTTTATTCAACTCAAGCTAACATTTCAGAAAGGACAAATAGGGAATTTTTGGTTAAATTACGAATTTTAATAAAAGGACAACAAGATCAATGGGACAAATATGTATCAAAAATCGCTAGCATTCAAAGAAGTGATTATCATGAGTCAATAAAGTGTTCTCCTTATTTTAGTCTTTTCGGGCACAACATGGTGCACCACGGTAGTGTATACCCAATATTAGAGAAGATCGGCTTATTACAGGACAGCCAGGGAAATTGTGTACCGAATGATAACAGGATGGAATTTTTACATGAGAAGATTCGCAACAACTTAGTAGTAGCACATGAGAAAGCTTCGAAGACATATAACACCCGTTCACGTATTATTCAATATAAGGAAGGTCAGGAAGTTTTCAGGAAAAACAGGACGATTCAGCAAAGGTATAAATTCAAAACTTTTGCCCCCATACTTAAAATGTAGAGTGAGAAAAAAGTAGGATCATCACTATACCAATTGGAAACATTAAACGGGAAGTATATAGGGTTATTCCATGCGAAAGATATAAAATCATTTTAAATAAGTCTACTTCATCTAGTAATAGCCCGGCTTGATATTTATAACAGGGTGTGGTCGTGCCCCACGTATACAAAATTTGTTTTCCTTATTTGCAACTTTTAGTTTTCAAAGAAGGTTTGTGGCAATTTTTTGTATATTTACTATAAAGTGAATAGGTCAATAAAACAAGTTTAATTTAAAGCTTTACCAATCAATAAATGAAATTCGGATAAAATAAAAATAAGTTGTAAGTTAGACATGGATTTGGAATTGAGACAATAATTTTGTCGTGGTGTCTGGCAAGTATATTTTGTCACAGAAGAGAGATTAAAGAAAAAAAGGTTTCAGCCGAGTGAGGACGAGGGTTATGTTTTTATGACGACCGAAGACAGTAGACAACTCTATTCAAATTAACACGTTTTTTTATTACATGGCAAATCAAAAATTTTTAAAGAAATTTAGTATAATACCTACTAAGTTATATTAAAATAAAATAAAATAATAGAGAAAAGCCAAAATTCTATATTAAACGTTTAAGACGTATTATAAAGTATGAAACGTAAACTATATCCATATGTGCTTCAAAGTGTTACGTGACTGATTGGAATAAATTTTCTCAAGAATTTCAAAGTACATCTAAAATATTGCAGTATTGGACAAAGATCCTATTTTGTTTGGTAATTCAAAT
This sequence comes from Phasia obesa, assembly GCA_949628195.1. Lineage (NCBI taxonomy): Eukaryota > Metazoa > Arthropoda > Insecta > Diptera > Tachinidae > Phasia > Phasia obesa. The sequence goes on along the minus strand of CATIVE010000095.1, from coordinate 10,831 downwards.
CACTTTGCTGTAAAAATTACCAAAAACGCAGTTTTGAATAATGTAAAGAATAATAATTAAAAGGCAGAGCAATAAACAATAAATCAAAGTCTGCAAAATTACAAGTTTTAAACACCTAATGATCATCAAGAAAACAAATCATCATAATATAGTGGGACTCCAGTACTTACATAATTATACGATACGAAGAGTAACAAGAGATTAGCAAGACAATTACTAACTTCGACGTCACCAACAGAACAAGAGACATCAGCCGATAAAAAAAATCTTGTGCATGTTTCATCTCTCTATAATCTAACAAATGATCATTTATTAACATTTATTTAGTTAACATAATGTATTTACATTATTCACTTTGATTTTACAGAGAGTCTTATAGAAATGTTGTAAGTAATAAATGATAAAAACAAGACCAACAAGTAAACACAATGTAAAAATTTATATAGTTTCTTTATATGTAATTTAATTCAATCACATTCCAGCTTTAATTCTTCAAATTTAAATAAATCCTTTTTATAGCTGTAAGCTCATCATACTCATCAAATACTAGCATGTTAAATTTATAAATTCTTTACAGAACCTAAAATTTAATTGGGTAATAATTGATTAATATATTTTTCACATTTTTCTTACTATTTCAACCAAGGATATTTTAATTAAACCTGATTTATTTTACAGTATCTACATACGAACACGAATGAATTGAGCTCAAGACATCGCCGTTAAAAGGTTATTGAGTTACCTTAACAGTCATTTGTCAGTTGTTAAATTTAACATGCATTTTAAAATAATTGAATACAATTTGGTTATTATTTCTATACTTGTAAAAATAATTAATATTAATAAATTAATTGTTTAGGCTTAACTTCTTAATTATAAAGTGATAAAAAAATTAGATACCAGCAAAGCAGAATGCATTTTCTAGACAGCTACGTCCGTCATCAGTACTCTTTGTATCAATCAATCTACCCGGTAGTTTCAATTGTTATTAATTTTCTATTTAAACAAACTTATCAAAGAAATAGAATCTGAGAAATTTTAATTTTACATTATATTTCATAGAAGATAGAGCTTTTTGAAATTGTTTTACACTTGTAAACTCTATTTCTTTTTTATATTATACTACCAAGTAAACATTTTTTCTTTATTTTAATTCTCTTTATATATTTTCTTTTATTTTAAAATGGTATATATCTCTCTTGCCATTAGCTATCCTTTGGTTAGCAATTAACAACAATTAGATATTTTTTTATTTTACAAATGTATATTTTGATTATTAACACAATAGTGTTAAAGTTAACAATGTCAAAGCCTTAGGCTTAAGTTCTTAATTATAAAGAGATAAAGAAAAATTAGATACCAGCAAAGCAGAATGCATTTTCTAGATAGCTACGTCCGTCATCAGTACTCTTTGTATCAATCTACCCGGTAGTTTCAATTAATTAAATTAAGACTTATTATGAATTTATAAAATTATTGAACATATATTTTTTTTAAATTTTTGCTAATGCTAAGAATATTTTTTATAATAAATGAGTTGTATTGAAAAGAGTAAAATGGACTAGAGAGCTTAACGGGGGATAACGTGGATTAAAAGATAACATAGGTAAATGAGTGGATAGGTAAAATTGGGAATGACTACAAAATATGATTATAGACACAATGTCATTTGACGGTAATGGGCGGGAATATTTTAATCGGTGTCACTTGCGATACAACCATCAATCGCAAAACAAATAACATACAAATAAACTCAATAGTCATCAAAATTTTTATCATGAAATTTAATAACAGAGTATTTTTTTTTAATTACCAATTGTGGAATGCATTATTTTTAATTTCTGTTATCTTTAGCTTTTCTATTAAATTGGTCAAGAACCACTCCTATGCCGGCGAGCTTAGCCCTTTTCTATCGTTCCACATATGACCAATTCTAAAGAAGTAACAAGTTATAATTAAGTAAGATCTATGAAAGGTAACAGAGATTGCGCCCAACGGTGTTGCCTTTGGATGATACCGTAAAGAATTTTCTTCATAACATAATTAAGTCCACTACAATTCTTTCGTAGAATTACGATGCAGCAAACTATATTTCCATACCTTTTTTTACAATTTTGTCTGTCCTTATTTGGTTTTGAACATCATTATAGTAGTGACAAAAGGCTAGTTTTTTTTACATATTTTTTTTTTGTTAGTTTTATCTGATGAACTTTGTTTGTTTAGATATGTATGACCTTTTTTATCTATGTTATCTTGAAAACGTAATCACCATCCCTAATAAATATAATATAAAAAAATAATTAATTTTGTAGAATGTAGAATTCTAAAGTTTTTTTTTTTTCATTATTGTTACATTACATTACTGTTATGCCTCATAAAAGGCGTAAAACAAGAATTTTACAAGACGATGACAATATTTTAAGTGATAGCCAGATAGATTACACTTTCGATGATGAAGTAGATCAAAATCCGTTTGTCAGACGTCCTGGAATGGAAAAAAGTCCTATTATCACGAGGAATAAGAGCAAGAGTAGTTGTAATGTTATTGAAGCTTCTACTTCGACAATTTCGATAATCCGTCAGATGCTACAGGTTTACCTGTCGCTGCTACTGTATATACTGCAAATTCAAACAATTTAGAGACTATGTTGGAAAGAGTTTTGAACTTGAATCATAATTCTTTTATTAAGTAAATAAAAACATTGGAAAAAAGTTTAGTTGAATCTTTAAACAGGAGCCAAAATGATAATTATAATGCCAATATTTCGGGAATTTCCCACGATATTCAAACAAATCGTGGCAATAATTCTGCACAAACTCCACCTGTAGTTCCATCTCACCTAAATTCGGGTAGCACATCACATGTTAGAATCGACAAATGGAATTTGCAATTCGATGGGACTTAGGATATTGATGATTTTCTTTTTAAGGTTAGGACTCTCCGTAAAAGGTATTGTTGCACCGAGGATGAAGTTTTTGCAAGTTTTCATTTATTTTTGAAGGGAAAAGCTGAAACTTGGTTTTGGTTTTACCTAAAACAGAACCCTACCTCGAACTTTTCAAAACTTATTGAAGCTATAATTAAAGAATTTTCTAAAGTTGGAAATGATTGTGATAAAATTGTTAAGATGGTTGAGAGACGCCAATTACCGAAAGAAAGTTTCGAAGATGATTGAGCTAATCAAGAACAATGCGTGACATTTTTGTCACGTGGCGTTTTTGATTTAGAACATCTGCGTGAGATAGCTCGAAGTGCCGAAAAGTATACAAGTCGTCAAAATCAGCAAAGGCAACAAAGACGATTTGTGTCGGAATTAGATTGTTCTACAGAACTAGTTTTAGAAAAGCAACAGGAGGATGAGGTATCGCATATATCCGTATAAATCCAAACAGAAAACCAATTGATACCACCAAATTTAGATGTTGGAATTGTGACACATTAGGCCACTCATTTTACGATTGTCCATTGGACAAAAGAAACTTATTTTGTTACCGATGTGCGCAAAAAAATGTAACTACTCCTGACTGTAAACATCATTTGGAAAACCGACAATAGAACGAACAAACATTACGAATTCTCTTTTAGATTATAAAGCACCTAAACTACAATTAAGAAAGAGTATGGAATTTTTGGAGAAAAGTGAATGTGATTTGATGACAGTAGAGAATCAGACAAAACCTAGATTATCCCTTCATGAGAAGATCGTTAAATATAATGAAGCTAAGGCAAGAATTTTTGGTACCATGACATCTAAACGAGTGCAGAAGTGCAGGGAGAGATTTAGAACACGTAAGGAATTTAGAAAAATTTTAGAATGTTCTATTTTGGATGATGAGAGGGATATTAGGCCTTATGCTAAAATACTTTTAGGGTCAATTGAGGTTTATGGTTTACTGGATTCAGGTGCATCAATAAGTGTGCTTGGTAATGGCTCTGAAGAAATAATTAGAAAACTTAATCTTAATATAACAACAATTAATAGTTCTCTACGGACAGCAGATGGCAATAGGCAAAATGTTATTGGTTTTGTTCAAATTCCTGTGTCATACAAAAATTTAAAAAGGAATTTACTGTTTTATATTGCACCAACCTTGAAGCAAAAGGTATACTTGGGTGTTAATTTCTGGAAGGTCTTTGATGTCGCTCCCAATATTTTTATTTCAGAAATATCTACCGATTTCGTGGATTGTGGCATTGAGTCTGAAAACAGTATATTACATAATTTAACAAGTTGTGAAAGGAAAGAACTACTGGGAGTTATTTCTGAGTTTCCGTCATATGACAAACTAGGTTTAGGGCGTACGAAGATTGAATCTCACAGTATAGATACGGGAGAGTCTATTCCTTTTAAAATAAAGCACTATCCTCTTTCTCCACCGCGTCAAAAAGAAGCTTTTGCCGAACTAGACCGCATGTTATCCCTTGGTGTTATAGAAGAGAGTAATAGTTCGTGTTGCAGTCCTATTGTTCTGGTCCGAAAACCGGGAAAGAATCGACTTTGTCTTGAATCGCGTAAACTTAATGCAGTAACAAAAAAAGATGCGTGTCCTCTCCCACATATTAATGGGCTTTTAAGTCGTCTACAGGACCCTTATTTTATCTCTGGTATTGACCTTAAAGATGCATTTTGGCAAATACCATTAGATGAGAGTTCAAAAGAAAAAATGGTTTTTGCAGTGCCTGCATCAATTGTTTAATATGTTTTATGTAAAATGAAATTTTCCTCACTTCAAATATACTTTTCAACCTTATTATATCTTTTGGATAAACGTAACGCTGTTTTAATTATAATAGGTTATGGGCCCAGATCCCATAAGGATATGATATAGAAGGATACGTTGAAGTCAAGTCGTGTAAGAGTCCTTAAGTTTAAACATATAAAAGCAAGAAAATAATTGATAATGAACGCATTAACTGGACGAATTCCATTATTGAATGGAGACAATTATGGTACGTGGAAGGCGCAAATAGAGGCGATACTATACAAGAACAGATTGCTGAACATTGTAATAGGAAAAGAAAGAGCGCCAAGTCTAAGAGAACTTCCAGAAATGCCAACTGATATTCAAACCCGCGCATATGTGCAATCAGTAAAAGCTCGGCAACATTATTTAGATAAGGATATGGATGCAAGAGCGGTAATTTTAATGGCCGTAGAGACAAACATTGTTACAATAGTAAAAAATATGAAAGGATCTCAAGAAATATGGAGTTATCTGCAAGATACATTTTATCGTAAGTCAATAAGAAAGAAGATAGAGTGCTACCGTAAGTTATTAAATATAAAAATGTCTGAAAACCAAACGATATCGCAATTTTTAATTGATTTTGATGTATATGTTTCATGTATAACGGAAATTGCCATCGAGATTGATGAAGACCTGCTCGTTGTTATAATGCTTGATGCTTTACCAGAACGTTTTTCAGCTGTAAAAGCTGCTGTGAATACTGCAAATGAATTTCGGAAATTAACTATTTTAAAATCAAGATTACTAGAAATTGGAGACAAAGAAGAGAGTAATCCTGGTAATTCAGCTATAAAAGCTAAGTTTTGTAAAAACATAACTAACAGTCAATCTAGAAAATTTCAAAATCAAGAAGAAGGTACGCTCAAAAATAAATTTATTTATAAATGTTTTCGATGCGGAAGAAAAGGTCATAAAGCCAAAGATTGTAAGGCGTTTGTTGAAATTGCTCGAAGTGCTGAACAGAAAGTAAGACCTGGTGTATTAAATGAAGTATTAGTAACTATGAGAGAATCAACATTCTGCAGTAGTTCCCATGAATCATGGATAATTGATAGTGGTGCGTCATCTCACATGTGCACTCAGATGTCTTTATTGGAAAGTATAGATACTCAATTTAGAGGAAAAGTTAGATTGGCAGATGATAACTAATTAAAAATAAAAGGTATTGGAAAGGTCAAGATAATTGTAAATGCTGACGGTAAAAATCAAGAAATAGGTTTATGTAATACTCTTTATGTCCCGGATTTACGATGCAATCTTATTTCAACCAGCAAATTGACTGATAATGGTTGTACAGTTGTTATGAAAGGCACAAAAGTAGTAGTTTATAAGGAAAGAAATGAAATAATTGAAGGTCATATTTTGTTTCATTTTTTAAAAGTACTGAAAATATGACACATAAAACAGAAAGTTTAAATAGTTTTGAAGCAGTGCTTTGGCACCAATGATATGGTCATTTAAATATGAATCAATTACTAAAATTGCAAAAAGATGAAATGGTTAAGGGATTACCTAATCTTAAAAATGAAGCAATCGATTGTGTACCATATATACGCGGAAAACAAACACCTTACAAACACTTTACCTTTTCCAATTAAGATTGAAAAATCAACTTGTGAAATACTTGCAGTTATTCATACTGATCTATGCGGTCCCATGAGAACCGAGTCACTTGGTGGTAGTTTCTATTTTGCAACATTTATTGATGATTATTCTCGAAAAGTTTTTGTATATTTTATTCGAAGTAAAAATCAATATTTAGACAAATTTATCGAGTTCAAAAAAATGGCAGAAACACAGACAGGAAAAAAGATAAAACTTTTGCGTAGCGATAATGGCGCGGAATTAGTAGGAGACAATTTTACGAAATTTTTAAAAGAGAGTGGAATTAAGAGGCAGTTAACAACAACTTATATTCCACAACAAAATGGCATCGCAGAAAGAAGGTAGAAATGGCGCGATGTTTAATGTTAGAATCAGGTTTACCAGCAAGTATATGGTCAGAGTTAATAAATACATTAGAAATCGTTGTCCAACAAAGTTAAATGGTACCAAAACGCCTGAAGAGTTATGGACAGGAAGAAAGCCTGTTATTAGTTATTTTAGACGTATCGGTTGTATATCATTTGTATTAGATAAAACATTAAAAAGATCTAAGTGGAATGCAAGAAGCAATGAGTACATACATGTAGGATACTCAGAAGAATCAAAAGCTTACAGATTGTGGAAAGCAGGAACAAAAACAATTATTACAAGTAGAGAAGTACAATTTATAGAAAGTCGAATGTATGATACAACAAAAGGAAATGAAGGTCCAAATTTTTATGAGTTTGCACCTATTATTGATAAAAAGTTGTATAGATCCGACCAAATGGATTTAGAAAATTCTGAAATTAACCAAAATAGTACTAACGAACAAGAAGTTAATACTGACCCTGAACAAAGTAGTAAAGAGAAGGACCAACCAAGAGAAAATCTTATTGATTCAATTAAAAGTCGATTAAGATCAAGAAAAAATCAAGAAATAACTCAAGCAGTAAATGAGAATATAATAGATCGTAGAAACATATCAGAAGTTATGAATTCCAATTGTGCAGAAGATTGGCTTAATGCTATGAAAGATGAATACAAGTCATTATTAAAAAACAATACTTGGAATGTAGCAAATTTAACAACTGGACGTAGTGCAGTAGGATGCAAATGGGTATTTAAATCAAAAATTAGGCCAGATGGAACTATATAGAAACGTAAGGCCAGATTAGTAGCCAAGGGTTATTCTCAAAAATTTGGATTAGATTATGTAGATACTTTTGCTCCTGTAGTTCGTCAAACTTCTCTTAGATTATTATACGCCCTTTCAGTTGAAAATAATTTGAAACTTCGTCAACTAAATGTACCAACTGCATTCCTTAACGAAAATTTAGAAGAAAAATAAATATATGCAACAACCCGAATGCTTTATTGTCTACGGGGTCAAGCAAGCTGGTAGACAATGGTTCAAAAGAATTGATTCTGTTATAAAAAATTTTGGGTTAACGCAATCACAGTATCTATTTATTTTCTAAGAAAAGATCAGAAAATAATAATTGTCGCTTTATATGTTGATGATATTATAATTGCTGCTAATGATAACAGTGTTTAATTTTAACAATACATCATAAGTATAAACCCGAAGATTGGTGATTGTTCATCGATGCATCTAAAAGCAGCTTAAAGGCAGTACTGCTCCACATGACAAATTCTAAAAATTCAATTCCAATCGCGCTAAATACTAACACAAAAGAGACTTGCATATTTATCATTGAAAAAAATCCTCGATGTAGTGAAATACAATAATCATAATTGGAAAATTTGTGCTTATTTAAAAGTGATAACTCTTTTATAAGGTATGCAAACGGGTTACACTAAGAATATATGTTTTATGTATCTATGGGATACACGATATAGTGGTGATCAGTACAACAAGCATGACTGGCCTCAACGTGAAACAGTTAAATTGCGAAAAAATAACATTGTTGAAAATCCACTTGTATCAATTGATAAAGTTTTGTTACCGCCGCTACATATAAAATTAGGCATTGTGAAAAACTCTTTTAAAGTACTTAAACCGGATGTAAATTCGTTTAACGAATTATGGCGTATTTTTCCAATATTAAGTAGTATGAAAATAAAAGAAGGTTTGTATTAATTTACCTTATACTAATATCTTGAAAATTTGAATTCATATTTCGTTTTTTACAGGAATACTTAATGGCCAGATATCCGTCGCTTGATGAAGGATAAGTTATTTGAAGATGCCCTCAGTACGGATGAGCATGGAACACTATAAAAACGGTTATTTACATCGTTTTAGGAATTATCGGTCTGACAACTGGCGCATTCAAATAGAAAAAATACTTACCGCTTTTCATCGTATTAATGTTAAAAAAATTAATTTTTTGCATTTTCATACCAACAAGTTTACTGAATCAGCTGAGGTTGACGAGTATGGAAAGCGATTCCATCAAGTGACGGCCAGACATGAACACTGGTACAGTGGTAAAAAATTGGATTCGCTGTTAGGTGACATTTGCCGGAACTTACAAGAAGAATTGCTGGAAACAGAAGAATCATAAAGAAATAACGATGCGACAATAAAGCACATTTGATAAATTAATAGCAAAATAAAAAAAATAAAAAAAAAACAATAAAAAAATGTCGCAAATTAATTATTTCACGCAAACAAAAATTACCGATTTTTGGAGAAAAAAATAAGAATGTCATGTAATCTTGTGTTTATTCAACAGAGTTGAATTGATTTAAATTTAAAAATTATCACAAAAGTATAAGAATACCTTTTTTTGTATTTTAGCTTACAAACTTTAAATCGCGAATATCACAAGTACGAGCGCTAACTTCTAAAAACGGCTAATGCCATTGAATTCAGCGAACTCGAATTAGCTTTACCAGTAGGGTACCCAGCTTGTTAAAAAAAATTGTCAAATTCGAGCACAGTGTTATTAACAAATTTTTTTAAATTTAAAAAAATTTATTGTTTAGATCTAATAATATTTTTGTTTGATTTTTATTTTCTGCAAACAGTGTTGCCGTACCAAAAAATAAAAGATAAAAAAGTATTTATTTTGCATTGTTATTTTTGCTCCCTACTATATATAGAATAATACATGACGCAATGTAACTTAGATTAGATTACACAACACCTGTTTTTTTTTAATGCCTTGTGTTAAATTTCTTACAGAACTTTCACTTTTTTTAGAAGTTTTTAATATTTCGGTTAATTTTTTTAATATATGTACATATTTAATATTTATTTATGTGAGCTTCTACAACAAAATAGGGTTTAAAATAGCAGAAGTATACAATTAGTGAAAAAATTTACTATAGAATACCAAAAGAAAGTGAAAATTTATGAATTGTTCTGATGCAAACTACATTTCGACATTGCAATATAAAATAATTGAGTTAAATACTAATATATCTAGAATTACTTTATATCAGAATATTCCAAAAATAAGTTATGTTTGAGAATAAAACTGAAAAATTTTCCTCTTAAAATCTAATGCGTTGCCTGCTGCCGTAATAGGATAGTATTCCAGAAACGTATAGTTATTGTTTTGTTCCTTTCAGATCGGGCGAAATTAAAACGATTGTACATAAGTTTTCGTCAGGAGTAGTCGGATACTAAATGGAGTACAAAAATGCGATGGCCACAAGCTACGAAACATCGAGAACGTTTTCCCACAGGTTGTTGATATGTGGTCTGACCAGGTTAACGTGTCATTTAATGTAACACCCAAGTTCTTAACTTTTCGTATTTTGGTTGTCGATATAGAGTCTTGGTGCTTCAAGTCAGCGAAGTAACATACATTTCGATTTTTTAGGGTTTAGACTTAGATCATTTGTGACAGGCCATTCCGCAACTCTTTCTGCATTAAACTTATCTTTAAATCCGTTTGTTCTGCTGCTTATATATAATTGCACATTATCCGCGTACATTTTGATACCACAGTGCGTTAGCTGACTGGTCACGTCGCTCACGTATATAATTAAAGTAGTGGTCCGAGAATCGAGCTTTGTTGTACGCCTTTGATAAAAGGGAGGAAAGTTTACATTGTTAATGAGTTAACTACCAGTGAGATAGGAGTACATCAATTTGCAAGATGTTGTTGAAAAATACATCATTCTTTTCAATTTTTGAATTGGAATAGTATAGTCGACAGTGTCAAATGATCCAATAGAACTAATGTTTCCATACGTCCGGCATCTAATTCTCCCCTTAGATCTTCAGCTATATCAGCGAGATCAGTGACACAACTGTGATTAGCATTAAATCCAGATTGTTTTAATGTTAATAAATTATTATCTTAGAGGTATTAGTTATCTGTCGATTAAGAATTTTTTCAAAAAAAGTATGGTAAAATAGCAATGGGCCGATATTCCGATATTGATTATGGGATGGCGTATATTTTTCCTAGCATCCAACGTTTTGGATAGATGCTAGTTGTAATTATATTATTGAAAAGATATGTTATAATCGGCAGTAAATAAGGAAGGACAATTTTAAGGAAGAGTTGGTGCATTT
>CATIVE010000094.1:0-18541 GCA_949628195.1 Phasia obesa | reverse complement strand
TATTATATACATGCATATTTGGTTTGTGACAGATGAGCGACAAATTCTTCGAATTGTATACGTAAAACATGTATGTGACAAAATAAATAATTTTGAATGAGCATTAACGGCAAAATTAAATTCAGTTTCATGTTAATAGCCTGGTGTGGAGTTCGCTTTATTTGAGTCAAACAAAAAATATTTTTTTTATTTAATGGCTTGCAGTTTCTTCTATAGAATTTGAATAACTATCCTCTAGAACTTAAAGATATTTATCGTTGTTGAGAATTTGGAGGAAATTGTGTCGTAAAAAGTTATCGACGACAATATGGAGAAAATTTCCCCTACGAAAGTCGAATACAAAATGTTAGCTTATGTAGTCATCGACGACAAGGTATAAAAAGTTCTCGTTCTTTTGGTAGTCAACGGAAAGTTACAGGAAATTATCACACTTTTCATTTTGTATGATTTTGTGGCCATTGAAAAATTTCATAGAGGGTGTCTTAGAAATATGGCCAACTAGAAAAGAATTTAACAGAAGCAATTAAAATGTTATTATTGCCACTTTTTTTAAAATCAATCTAGTACTTTCTACGTAATGTGCACACAAAGAGAAAGACAGACAGGAAGAGAGTTACTGTTTTATTATATGTATGTATAGATTTCGTCAACCATTTTTCCAAATTTCCAAAATGTTTAAAAGCAGTGCCTCGTTTCTGTTACTTATATGAGAAATTTGTCTCTTGTAATTGTTATAGTCATCTTGTTTTACACAGGGTGAGCTAGAGATAATAACAAACATTTCATTAATTTGTGTTAAAAAACAGGATGACTATTATATTTTTATGTGAAAAGTTTTTCACTTTATTTTTGAAAATTTGGAATTTTATTAGTCGAACTATTTATATATTTATATCCTTCAGAGAAAGAATAAATTAAATTACAAATTATATAATTAAAAAATTATATTATTAAAGAAAAATTGGGAAAATTTAATTTTCAGACACCAGGATGGCGGAATGCACATTTTCTAGACAGCTACGTCCGTCATCAGCACGCTTCGTATCTATCTACTATTTAGTTGTAAGCCTCATTTATTTAACCAACCAAACTCAGATAAAGGAATACGAGAAAACTCTATTCAATCATCAATCGTCAGTTGGTGAGAACGCAGTCTACCACTATCACCTAATTTGTAATTTAGTTTATTCTTTCTTAGAAGGAATAGAACGAACTCAAGCTTCACTACAAATTTCATTGTATGTTTTTCACTTAGATCTGCATAAAATCGTATGCGTAGGATAACTTGTGTCAAAACATTCTTATTCTTTTCAAGACAGAAAGTTTCTTTGATGATTTTGGTGAAACACTTTCTCGAATATTTTCCGAGAAAGAAAAAAAGCACATAAAAAACAAAAAAATGTACTTTTCATTCTAGATGGTAATTTAAGCATTAATCCATGTTTTTCAACTTGTATTATATTCTGAAAATAGGAGACAGACAGGCATCGTACCTTAACTTAAGATTTCAAATCAATCTGTAACCACTAACTTAAAAAAAAAGTAAAATATATAATATATATGTACATATGGTTTACATATATTTTTTATTATGCCCTATAACGGGCAATGTAATAGTCACTTTATGTTGCGATACAATAGATATTGAATCGCAATGAGGAGCAGGCCTTCCACTATCTTCCGAAATTTATCTGCTAGAGGCCTTTAATTTCGTGTCTCTTAGAAGGGTTTTCGTAGCAAAAACAAAAAAAAAATAAATCAGTTAAGTGCGAGTTAGACTCATACACGTAGGGTTCTGTAGTACGTTTAGTACAACGTTAAAAATTCAATTTGTTAATTTTTTCATATCTTATGAGTCACCCTTTAATTTTTAAATTAAAGTCATTTTAAAATTAAAGTCATACATGCGCCTGCCTATTGCGGTTCAAAAAATAATGTAGTATACGTGAGAAACATTTCACTGATGGAAGACCCTTTAGATATTAGTAATTGTTACACCGGCCGTAGTAAAACATCTACTGTAAACATTTCAAGAGTCTACCTATTACGGTTCAACAAATAAGGCTATTTACGTACAAAGCATGTCTCTGCCGGAACACCCTTTAACTTTATTATTTGTATAGCGGCCATGGCTGAATTTTTGCAGGTAGAATCGTAGAAATGTCTGTATCACGTCAAATTTTTTAAAACATAGATTTTTATCAATTCTCAGATTTTCCTGAATTTTTTTTTAATATTTTTTATCACTTTTTTCAGCACAACTTGAAGGGACTCCAAATTTTTAAACTGCCTGCAAAAATTCAGCTCGATTGGATCACGGAAAAAGGGTTAAAAAACGATCCAAAGTCTTTCACTGATGGACAATACGCGCTTTATACTTTATACATAAAACGTGTACATGAAAATCGCCGATACACGTGTATTTTTATTTTTCTTCCCTTTACGAAAAGGTGTATTTGGTTCATAGGACAGAACAAAAGCTCATTTTTGCGACGCGGTGTTATGTTAAAACATTTTCTTGACAGACTCTATGTGTGCATTTTTCCAAAAAAAATCTTGGTTTTTACAATATAATTTCAACTCCCAGACAGATAGACTAGCACACTAGCCTACTGGGGCACCCAGAAACTAAAAATTATTTTTAGAAACAATAACTAGATGACTTTTTTAGAAATAGTTATATGAAACAAATATGTGCCAACAACAGACAACCAAAATACATTTACTTTATTTATATCATTAAAAAAAGAAACTAAATGATCAAATTATGTATTATTATTAAGAAGATCTTTTCCCTGTTGTCTACCATCTTTAATGGTTTTCGAAAGTGCATCCTCGATATCTCTCAATGTTTTTTGCATCGTAGAACAAAGATCACAATTTACCGCTGCAAACAATACAAGTAGATACAGATAGGGAAGGATATTCATCTTGGCTGTGTTGCTGCTTTTGTTGTTTAACTCAAGGTACTTACATTTTTTCTGATATCGAACGAGTTTATTTATAGTAAAATTTTAGGTCAGTAAATATTTGAAATTTTACAGAATAATTAATATTCGATATATTACGGCACACACATATGTGTATAACCAGAACTTGTACAAGCGATTAAAATTTGCTTGAAAAAATGCATTATACCATGTTATAAATGTTATATAAGTGCAAACAACAAGTAAAAGGTAAAAAGAATATGAAAAAAGATGAAAGACGATACAACCAAAAATTTTTCATTTCAGATTTGGTTTTATTTTACCCATACATACAAACCCTTTGTACCCTCAATTATTCTACCAAGAAACACTATATCAATATTTCATAATTTAATAACGACACTACGAGCCTATGATGTTACGGGGCAGCGAGTTTGAAATTGCGTGCAGCAGAACACGACTTCTCGGAGTAATAATCGTGATCTTCTAAATATATATTTGCGTAGGAGTCACCTTCAAGGCAGGAAATGATGTTTGATTCAGCCCCCGTGGATTCTTAGTATCATCTTTATATATGTATATAATAAAACAGTAATATTTTTCCTGTCTGTCTGTCTGTCTGTGTGTGCTTTCATCATCATGGAGAAAAGGCAATGAAAGTACGCAATTATGCCATCCAATGGATGGTACTGCAAACTTGGACATTTATAACACTATTTAAAAAACTATACAATAATTTTAGAATACCTCTATATAAAGAAAATACTTAAATCATAACTGAAGCAATATAAACGTAGGTTAGGTTAGGTTAGGTTAAACGGGCCGCCCGCAAAAACGCGAGTTCACTCGGAGGCCAATAAGGCCCATTGTGATGCCCCAACGATCGTCAACCCCCACCATTCCCTAAAGAACTCCGATACCGGTGGTTCTTGTAAACCACCCGGAGCTTTTCACAAAGCCTAATAGGCTACTCAGTGTCACATCCCTGAGACAGTCCAGGTCCTGGAAGAATCGTTGACCCAGAAATTTGAGCCTACGCTCTTGAAGAGCCGGGCAGTCACAGAGAAGGTGTTGAACTGATTCCTCCTCTTCCTCATCCATACAGCTTCTGCAGCACCCTCCACGAGATATTCCCATACGCTCCGACATACGTCCGATCATACAGTGTCCCGTTATAACACCAACCAGGAGTGCTAACGAGCTTTTCTCGAGGATTAGTAGTGCCTTTGTCCTTTTTTCATCAATTGAGTGCCAAAGGATTCTAGATAATCTGCAAGTGGTTAGTATAGACCACCTGCGAGCCGTTTCCTTCAGCGACCATTTTCCCAGTATGTTAGACATTTCGGCCAATGGGATATTGATTTCCCCTTGGGCAACCGTCACATCCAGATTCGAACCGTTCCTCGCACATTGATCGGCCATCTCGTTTCCACGAATGCCCTCATGTCCTGGAACCCACACTATCATTATACGATGTCGTTCAAGTAGGGCTAAAGATTGTATGCAAGCTAACACACATTTAGATTTCACTACTTTTGAGTTAAGGGCCTTAATGGCGGCTAGACTATCTACGAAAATATCGATAGTCGACGCCTCCATCGCAAGTTCCTCAATTTTCCTTGCCGCTACTGATATAGCATATATTTCAGCCTGGAACACGGTGCAGATATCGGGAAGCCTAAGTGAAATTGAAAGGTCAAGATCCTCAGAGAAGATCCCCGATCCGGTCCCTGTGTCTATCTTGGAGCCATCCATAAATATTGAAACCGCATTGTTCCGAATTACAGAGTTCTCCTTCCATTCATCCCTGGTAGGAATTTTCACTACAAACGATTTGTCGAGGTCCATAACAGGGGTTAAGTAATCAGTCTGCTCCCTCAAGATATTGCCACCCACCTGTCGTAGGATGGTGCCATGTCCAACACGACAATGCCTTAATTCGCCCGACTCCCTGAGTCTTAAGGCCGACCTGGCAGCGACGTGTTTGATATAGACATCTAGAGGGGTCAAATCCAGCATTGTCCCCAAACTAGCCTGTGGAGTTGACCTCATCACACCAGTAATGGAGAGACTCGCTAACCTTTGGACCTTATCCAGAAGAGAGAGGTGAACTTTAGTGTCCACCATTCTCCACCAGACGAGTGCTCCATAGGTGAGGATGGGCCTAATCACTGCCGTGTACATCCAGTGTACCATGTACGGTTTTAGGCCCCATCTCCTGCCAAAGGTCCTTTTGCATGCGTAAAAAGCACATAGGGCCTTATTCATCCTGCTCTCAGCATTACGTTTCCACGAGAGCTTTGAGTCTAGGAGGACGCCGAGGTACTTCGCTTCTTTTGATAATTCCAGAGTAATGCTACCCATTTTTGGGAGTTTAAATTCCGGAATTTTATATCTTCTGGTGAAGAGAACAAGTTCGGTCTTTCCAGGGTTTAGGCCCAGACCATTGTCCTTCGCCCAAGCGTGTAGTTGGCCTAATGCCGATTCCATAAGGTCACTTATCGTGGATAAAAATTTACCCCTGATAAGGATTACAACGTCATCTGCATACGCGACCACCTTAACGCCTCCGTTGCCTAGTCTGAAGAGGATTTTATTTACAACAAGGTTCCAAAGGAGTGGGGACATGACTCCCCCCTGCGGTGTTCCCCTTGTCACAACTTTCCTCATCGTACTAGGGCCAAGACTGGAGATAATGCTTCTACTTCGAAGCATATTCTCCGTCCACTCTATAATTTTCTGTTCAGCCCCCACATATTGTAGGGCGTCCAGTATCGAGGATATATTCAGATTGTTAAAAGCGCCCTCTATATCCAAAAAGGCTGCTAGCACATACTCCTTCCTGTCCAGTGTATCCTCTATTGTACCGACTACATCATGCAGTGCCGTATCCACCGACCTTCCCTTTAGGTATGCGTGTTGTGCCCTGCAGAAATTACTTGACGATAGAAGACCTTTGACATACACGTCCACCAGTCTCTCCAGTGTTTTCAATAAAAACGATGACAGACTTATTGGCCTGTAGTCCTTTGCAGTTCCATGGTTTATTCTTCCAGCCTTAGGAATGAATACCACGGTAACCTCTTTCCATTCTTTGGGGATATACCCATACAACAGGCTGTCCCTAAAAATGGAAATCAGCCACGGCATGATAACCTTTATCGATTGCTGTAGTAACGCTGGGAAAATGCCGTCCGGCCCTGCGGATTTATAGGGCTTAAAAGAACTCACAGCCCACGCTGAGTTTCCATTAGTAGATTCAAGGTTTCAACACTGCTTTCAGTGAAGTTTCCGTCTGGCTTAGTTAAGAATCCTGGCATACCGGGATCCTTAGAGAGCACCTTTCTTAGACGGGACGCCTCAGTGGTACTTTCCAAGTCTCCACAAAAACGCTGCCAAATTTCTCGCTTCGCTCTTCTGGTCTCCTTTTTGAAGTTATTGAAACTCCGGCGGTATTCGGCCCAATCAGAGGGTCTTAAGAATCTTAAAATGTAGTGCGGATTACTTTCAAACAAAAATCGAACAAAATATAGTAAGCTGGTGGACGAAGTGATGGTAGTATATACATACCTAGTATCTATATATAAAGCACAAAATGTGTTTGTTTGTATGTTCCTTTGGTTGTTTGTCTGTCGGAAAGTTATAGCTGCCTACAGCAGTGGACCGATCATTCTGAAATTTTCACAGTTTGCTACTATATATACGGTTGGTAAAATAGTATTTTTTAATATTCGACGTGGGCGTGGCACGTAGTGTATCTTTTTATTTTTAGAGAAAGATAGACTGGATTAGAATAGTGGGTATAGTACCTCCTATAGAAATGAAAAATTCTTATCGTTTTCCAGGCAAACTATATTAGATAGGTCCTTTAAGCTTTGCATGAGTAACTACTATGCTAATGCGAATAATCTACCAAAATACAGAATTAATTGGGACAGTGGGCGTGTCTCCCATACAATTATAGGACAACTATTATCCTGTATCTATGGAACTGCAATAGGTAGGCTTTGTTGTTTAGAGAAAGATAGACTGGATTATAATAGTGGGCGTGGTAACTATCATACAAAGTAAAAAATATTATCCTGTATCTAGAGAACTGAATTAGGTAGCACCTTGGAATTTCTCACCCCCACATGTACATTAAGTCAAGTTAAACACAAAATTGGAATAGTGGGCGTGGTAACTCCCATACAAATGAAAATTTTTTATCGTGTGCCTGGTAAACTACAACATATATAGCCTTGATGTATTGTTAGAGTAACCCCTATGCTAATGCGCATAGTCTACCAAAATACAAACTGGATTAGGGCAGTGGGCGTGGTATCTCCTAAACAAAGTAAACAATTAATATCGCGTAGCTGGAGAACGACAATAGGTAGAGTCCTAAAACTCTGCACAAGTAATCCTCTGAGTAAATTGCATTGTGTAGCAAAATGCAGACTGGATTAGGAGAGTGGGAGTGGTACCTCCGATAAAATTAAAAAATTATCGTGCTAATACGTATAGTCTAGAAAAAACTGATTGGATGAAAACAGTAGGCGTCGTACCTTACATATAAACTAAAATGATTTTGAAGTGAGAATAGCGTGCGTTTTCAAGTTAAAGATTGGCCATACTTTTCTTTCAAGTGTTTATTGTATTTTTTGTAGATGATACACTTTTATTGTATTTTTTTTAGATGGGTGTAGCGAAGCGCACCGGGGATAGCTAGTAATATATAAAAAATTAAAAAAGCTACTTCTTGTTAAGTGAGTCTTCTTGATATTGATTCTTAAGTTTACGTACCAGAAACAGATTTCAATTAAGTAATGCTTACAGATAATGCTTACAGATAGTTATTTTTGAAACCTTAAGCTTGGATACATTGTCTGTCTGTACAATATTTTTTAGAAGTGAAAAACATGGCTTAACGCATAGAAGCTTTAAATTTTTTAATCTGCTTACATTAGTTCTACCACCTAAGATAAAAAATACGTTTTTAGGGTTCCGTACACAAAGTGTAAAAACGTAACCCTATTGTTTTCGCTACAATGTCTGTCCGTCTGTCAGCGCCTTTTATCTCTAGAACCGTAATAGGTAGACTCTTGAAATTTTCACAGATGATGTATAGCTGTTGCCGCTATAGCAACAAATACTAAAACTTATAAGGTGTTCCAATAGAGAGGTGTTATTCACTAATATCTGCATATTTCGTGAACTGCAGGAGGGATACACACAGTAATTAAAACTTAGTTCACGATATAATCAAGTAAAAAAAATAAAACTAAAAATTAAAGGGTGTTCCAATAGTGGTGTGAAATGCATGTATAAGGCATAAGTTTTGAACCATAATACGTAGACTCTTGAAATTTGCACAGAAGGTGTATAGCGATGTCCGCTATAACAACAAAAATTAAAACTTAAAGGGTGTTCCGATAGAGAGGTGTTATTCACGAATATGTGTTTATTTCTTGAACTGTAGGACGCATACACTAAAAATTTACAAACTGTAATAAAAACGTAGTTCGCCTTATATGCAAGTCTAAAAAATAAAACTAAAAATTAAAGGGTGTTCCGATAGTGGTGTTATTTTGATTTATAAGGCCTAAGTTTTGAATCATAATAGGTAGAATCTTGAAATTTTTACAGAAGGTGTATAATTTTGGCCGCTATAGCAACAAATATTAAAAATTATAGGGTGTTCCGATAGAGAGGTGTTATTCACAAATATGTGTTTATTTCTTGAGCTGTAGGAGGCATACACTAAAAATATGTAAGCAGTAATTAAAACTTAGTTCGCTATATAAACAAGTATAAAAAAGTAAACCTAAAAATTAAAGGGTGTTTCAATAGTAGTGTGATTTGCATGTATAAGGCCTAAGTTTTGAACCGTAATAGGAAAGCGCTTGAAATTTTCACAGAAAGTATATAACTGTGACCGCTATACTAGCAAATACTAAAACTTATAGGGTGTTCCGATAGAGATGTGTTATTCACGAATATGTGCTTATTTCTTGAACTGTAAGAGGAATTCACTAAAAATATGCAAGCACTAAATTAAAATTAGTTCGCTATATAAACAAGTCTGAAAAAAATAAACCTAAAAATTAAGGGGTGTTCCGATAGTGGAGTGATTTGCATGTATAAGGCCTAAGTTTTGCACCATAATAGGTAGACTTTTGAAAATTTTACCAGAGGTGTATAACTATGGCCGCTATAGCAAAAAATATTAAAACTTATAGGGTGTTCCGATAGAGAGGTGTTATTTAGGAATATGTGTTTATTTCTTACAAACAGTATTTAAAACTTAGTTCGCTTTATAAACAAGTCTAAAAAATAAAGCTAAAAATTAAAGGGTGTTCCGATAGTGGTGTGCATTGTATGTGTAAGGCCTAAGTTTTGAACCATAATAGGCAGACTCTTGAAAATTTTACTAAAAATGTACAACTGCAGCCACAATAGCAAAAAATACTAAAACGTAGGGTGTTCCAACAGTGACGTGTTATTTACGTTTATGTCTTTTTTTTTGAGCTGTCAGAGGAAACCACTTACAATTTGCAGACTGTAATTAAAACTATGTTTGTTTTATAAACAAGTATACAAAATTGAACTTAAATATTAAAGGGTGTTCCAAAAGTGACATGATTTGCATGTATATATCTCAAGTTTTGAACGAATAGGTGTAATCTTGAAATTTTTACAGGAGGTGTAGTGGACATAGTTCACTATAACAAATAATACAAATTAAAGGGTTTTCCGTCAGTGACGTGATTTGCATGTATAAAGCCTTATTTCTTGAACCGTAACAGGTAGACTCTTGAAATTTTGTACAGAAGATGTGTTGCCCCGGCCGATATGACAATTACATAAAATTAAAGTGTGTTCCGACAGTGACATGTTTTTCACTCATAGTGACTTATTTTTTAATCGTAATAAGTAGACTCTTAATATATTTATAGAAAGGATGTTGCCAAGGCCACTATAATGAATAATAAAATTAAAGGGTGTTCCGACAGTGACATGATTTTATAAACCGTAATAGATACCCTCTGGTAGTGCTTACAGTAGTTGTGTTACTTCGGCCGCTACAACAAATATTTAAAATTGAAGTGTGTCCATTAGTAACGTGTTTTTCACGAATATTACCTTATTTTTTTAACCACAATAGGTAGGCCTCTGATATTTTAATAGAAAGTGTATTACCATGGCCGCTATAAAATGAATAACATATTAAAATTTAAAGGGTGTTCTAATTATGATGCAATTTTCACAAATATTACTTTAATTTTAAAATTTAAGGGTGTCCCATAAGACATAAAGAAATAAACAACTGGAATTTTTAAATTATACTGAACATAGTACGGAACCCTAAGTGTGTGACTCTAACTCGCACTTGACTAATTTATTTAATTATTATTTTCACACTAATTTAACTTCTAAACATAGTGTAATGCTTTATCTTCTACAAATTATAATTAGTTCTACTACTTTGTTATTTAGATACGCGTTCGCTACACTTAATTCCCGTAAATTTTACAATTATTCTGGAAAATATCAAATTTTCACGAACCTAAATACTCGACTATAAATAAACTCTCCTGCAAATAACGATATCAACCAAGATGAATATTAAAAACTTTCTGTATCTGCTTGTAGTATTTGCTGTCGTTAATGGTGCATATTCGGCTGCGAAGAAGCCAACAGCGAAACCAACGCCAACCGAAGAAACGCCTGCAGAATGAAAAAATTTATTAATTTAAAAAGCTTCTTTTAATCATTGATCATGAAATGTTAACGTAATAGATTCATATATATATATATGTTGTAATAAATGCAAATTTTTTGAAAGCAATTTTTCATTGTTTAATAAAAATTTTCAGGTTCTTTTCCGTTTTTGTTTTCAATGGAAAGGATTTATAAAAGAAGATGCGAAGAAAATAAGGTTTCCAAAGCAGATCACTTAAATGACGGTAAATCTGATTTTTTGAGCTGAAAACTCTCGCTCATTTGTTCGGCAAAGAAAAAACATATAATTCTTTTTCATTTTAAGACTTGTACCGTGTTTTGAAGTTGGATGAATGGAATCTAGGATTTTAGGTAGACTAAAGTAAAACTTATGAACCATAAAAACCTAAACAACGACGATATAGATAAATGCTTCAACTCAACTTCGTTACTTTAGAATAGAAGTAATTTTTGTTTAGTTTTTATGCTGTTATGAAGAATAAGACCTCAGCTTTGTCTATGCGTACTTTACCATACGTAGTATAAGGTAAAGTATTGTAATCATGAAAAAAATCGAGGTAGGGATTTCGACGGATTTATACGTTTAGAGGTCTCCTGAATATATTTTGCCTATTTTCGCGATGATGTCTGTGGGTGGTTGGGTGTGTATGCCACTATTTGTTTAGTTTGTACAGATCATACCGTTTGACATATCAAAATGAAATTTAGTACATGCCTTTTGTAAGTGGTGATGAAGAGCTGTATAGTTTTTGGGCATAATTGGGAGAGGGCAAGGGTATGATGTATTAAAACGAAATTTAGTATGTACCTTTGAATTATAAAAATAAAAAGCTGTATAAATTTTAGGCATAATCGGAAAGGGGGAAGGGGTAGTTTACGTACTCCCAAACTTTATAAACGCTGTACAGGTCATACGGTATGACATATTAATATGAAATTCTTTGGTTTATGGAGATAAAGAGCTGTATAAATTTTGGCCATAATCGGGAGGGGGCAAGGGGGTAGTTTACCTAATACCCCAAACCGAAAATAATTAATTGTTCGATTCGAATATACTTTGAACTATTATTCTTTATTTAATATATCCATAAAAATATCTGTTTCCATTGGGTATGGTAGAGTTGAGTGTAGGCACTCCATTTTATTTTATTAGAAAAATCCCAGATATTATAGAGTATTTATATTTTCAGGTTAACTAAAAATGTATAGAACAACTTACTTTTTTCTTGCACTAGAGTTTGATTATTTGGCACATTTATATGCATTCATACATTATACTGTTTGATTTTAAAGTTATACATGGAATGACTAAGTTATATTAAGGTTCTAAAACAAGACCCACAATATTTTTAAAACAAACTAAAGAACTTTGTGTGGTTCTTATAGCAACAATCACGAAAACACTTTCACATCCTTTAAGACACACACATGAATGCAAACACAAAAACAAACAAGTACCCAGCAAGCACGCAAGTTTGATCACAACCGGAGAAAATTATACTCTATATCAAGGCATTTTCGATTAAAACTGATTTATTCAAAGTTTGATAATAAAAGAAATTTTTAGCAATATGAACGATTTTTTTGTTTATTTAGATTTAAGAAATGTGTCTTTATTTATTTATTAAATGTTACATTAAAATAATAAATTATATTCTATCTAAGTTAACTTATTGCTGTAAAACACCCTTTGTTGTGATCGAACTTAGAACCCTCCGACTGATAAACTAGCACTCTTTCGACTAGCGTACCGGGCACCTGGCAATAGAGATAAATTTCTGTTCATTCTATTTTAATATTAACTAGCTGTGCCCGCCACTTCGTCAGCGTCCTTCAATATTTTCTTCGATTTTGCTTTGAAAGCAATCCACACCAAAGACCCTTACGATTTTAGATTTTTTTAAGAGAAGTAACACTCAGGCAATTAATGCCTACATTAACTGTGTTACTTCCTTTAGAAAGGGATAGTAGTAGATAAGACAGATGGTTAGTGCGATAGTAAAGCTTCGCAAGCGCTTCTGGTGTTCTATAGGCAAATTAGTTTGAAGCTAGCATAGCCATTTAATATTTATTTTACTTCTCCGGTGATTTAGTGCTATTTGGTAATACCGGCGTTTTTAGTTCCGCCTTAAGACATGCTACGTATCAGTTTATGTATTTTTTACTTTATAAAAAGTAAAGTATTCATATCCGGCTAGTTCAACTGCTTTTGTTCCACTTTCTAAAGTATTTTTGCGGAAAAAAGTATTCTATAATGGGACCAGGATACTTAGGTACCTCATCACAATTTTTTTTAAATCCAGCTAGTAGTTTTTACGTGATGCGAACGTCAATGAAAAGCAGACAGACAGACAGACAGACAGACAGACGGAAGTGAGTTACTATTTTATTATATGTATAGATTACAATAAATAGTCACTACAATATACTAGATTTCGCAATGCTAAACTAAGATTATGTACTTCAAAACAACAATACAGGCCTGAGTCAACAATGAGTTTACTTTAAGTATTAAAGAAATATTTAATAAAAAGCAATAAAACCCAGCGAGGTCTTACAAAATTAAGATCACATAAAATTTTGAAAACTATTATTTACAGAACATGGTAAAAGTGCAGGTGTGATTTCAAAATGTTTTGTGATTTGAAATCTCTAGAAAGGGTCACACTAACGGTGTATAAAAATGCTTGGTGATATGAAAGAAAACTCTTTGGCCAACCCTATGATGATAGCGATAGAAATATTCACATTAATGTGTTGAATAAAATTTAGTTTAGAATGCTTAAATCTAGGGTCGAATCAAGCACTTCCAACTGATAACCCTCAAAAAACAACGGATTATGGGATTAACAGTACTATTCTGAAAACTATAACTACTATCATAGATGATTGTTATAATAATTTACATATAACAAAAACGCTTTTTTATGACACCTAGAATTATTTTAATTCAACTGAATTAATACTAATACAATTGAGCTCTCTAGAATATATTGTAGAAGTTTATGACTTCCAAAGCTGTTATAGTCTTAAAACAGCAGACCTTAAAGAATTCCCTATTTTACAATAATATATTTGAACAATAAACAACTAAGTCAAAGCTTTTTAATTTATTGTAATTTCATTCCCAAATACATTTTCTATATGTAATCCAATTTTGTGTTGAATAAAAGTAGGGTGGATTCGACCGGATTCCGGTCAGTGGTTGACTAGTTTGTTCAAATGGATTGTTATAGATAACAATGTCGAGTTCAAAAATAGGCTGCAAGTTTTTTGATTTTTTTCGTTTTCTAGGTATATATCGCGTTTGCTGGGTATATAACTCTGCCATATTTTAAGTAATATACATACTTAAACTTGTGTATGCTTTCAACTTTTGCATGTAAAATATTTAAAACCAAAAAAACTGGAGTGGCCTACACTCAACTTGACCATACCAAATAGAAACAGATATTGTTATAGATATATTACATGAAGAATAAAAGTTCAAAGTATATTCGAATCGAAAAATTAATTATTTTCGGTTTGGGGTGTTAGGTAAAATACCCCTTGCCCGTTCCCGATTATGGCCAAAATTTATACAGCTCTTTATCTCCATAAACCAAAGGTACACAATGAATTTCATATTAATATGTCATACCGTATGACCTGTAGAGCGTTTATAAAGTTTGGGAGTACGTAAACTACCCCTTGCCCCTTTCCGATTATGCCCAAAATTTGTACAGCTTTTTAACTTTATAAACCAAAGGTTCATACTAAATTTCGTTTTAATATATCATACCCTAGCCCTCTCCCGATTATGCCCAAAAACTATACAGCTCTTCATCTCCACTTACAAAACGCATGTACTAAATTTCATTTTGATATGTCAAACGGTATGACCTGTACAAACTAAACAAATAGTGGCATACACACCCAACCACTCACAGACATCATCGCGAAATTAGCCAAAATGGATTCAGGAGACCTCTAGACGTATAAATCCGTCGAAATCCCGACCTCGATTTTTTTTATGATTACTATACTTTACCTTATACTACGTATGGTAAAGTACGCATAGACAAAGCTGAGTTCTTATTCTTCATAACAGCATAAAAACTAAACAAAAAGTACTTCTATTCTAAAGTAACGAAGTTGAGTTGAAGCATTGATCTATATCGTCGTTGTTTAGGTGTTTATAGTTCTTAAGTTTTACTTTAGTCTACCTAAACTCCTAGATTCCATTCATCCAACTGCAAAACACGGTACAAGTCTTAAAATGAAAAAGAAATATATGCTTTTTCTTTGCCGAACAAATGAGCGAGAGTTTTCAGCTCAAATAATTAGATTTACCGTCATTTAAGTGATCTGCTTTGGTAACCTTATTTTCTTCGCATCTTCTTTTATAAATCCTTTCCATTGAAAACAAAAACGGAAAAGAACCTGAAAATTTTTATTAAACAATGAAAAATTGCTTTAAAAAAATTTGCATTTATTACAACATATATATATACATATGAATCGATTACGTTAACATTTCATGATCAATGATTAAAAGAAGCTTTTTAAATTAATAAATTTTTTCATTCTGCAGGCGTTTCTTCGGTTGGCGTTGGTTTCGCTGTTGGCTTCTTCGCAGCCGAATATGCACCATTAACGACAGCAAATACTACAAGCAGATACAGAAAGTTTTTAATATTCATCTTGGTTGTTTTACTTGGTTTGACATCGTTATTTGCAGGAGAGTTTTTTTATAGTCGAGTATTAGGTTCGTGAAAATTTGATATTTTCCAGAATAATTGTAAAATTTACGGGAATTAAGTGTAGCGAACGCGAACCTAAATAACAAAGAAATAGAACTAAATATAATCAGCTGTAGATAAAACAATAAACTGTGTTCAAAAATTAAATTAATGAGCAATTGAAAAAAAAAATTAGAAAACGAAGAATGGGAATTTTTTTTGCTTTGAACTATATTTGTGTTACCTTAAAGTCAAGTTCTAACTTCTGAAACTTAAGGAATATTTTGGTTATTTATGCGGGTAGAGGACCATGAGTCCTTACACAGTGCGTACTTTATGTAGTTAGGTTTTTGTTCATTTACCTTAATTCTTAAATAGCTGTGCCTGCACACGTTATGTGCGTCCTGACAATGTTCGATTTTGCTTTCAAAGTAATCCACACCCAAATTTAAGACTCTTACGAATTTACTTTATATAAAGCTACCCATCCCTGAATGAAATTCTAAAGTTTATATAAAATTCAAAAATTTTTGTAAAGCTCTGTAAACGACAGACAGGAATAAAGTTTCTCATTATTTTAAAACAGCGCCATCTGTTGCACAACCGTGCTTAAAATATACTGCTTTTAAAAATAAATGATGCCTTAAAGTATGAAGTAGCTTTAAATCAGTAATAAATCGGCGTACTTTCACTGTTTTTTCTCCACTTTTCCTTGGAAATAAGATAAAAGTATCCTATATTGGTATCAGGATACTAAGGTACCTCCTCACAAAAAATTGTTAAAATCAATCTAGTACTTTCTACGTAATGCGCACACAAAAAGAAAGACAGATAAGAAGAGAGTTACTGTTTTATTATATGTATGTATAGATTTCGTCAACCGTTTTTCCAAATTTCCAAAACTTTTAAAACCATTTTTGTATTTTCAGGGTTCCATACCCAAAGGGTAAAAACGAAACCCTATTGTTTTCGCTACAATGTCTGTCCGTCTCTCAGCGCTTTATATCTCTGGAACCGTAATAGGTAGACTCTTCTAATTTTCACAGATGATGTGTAGCTGTTGCCGCTATAGCAACAAATACTAAAACTTATAGGGTGTTCCGAAAGAGAGGTGTTATTCACGAAAGTGTTTATTTCTTGAACTGTCCCTCCTATACATTTGAAATTTACAAACTGTGATTAAAATTTAGTTCACTATATAATCAAGTTTAAAAAACTAAAACTAAAAATTAAAGGGTTTTCTGATAATAGTGTGAATTGCATGAATAAGGCCTAAGTTTTCAACCATAATAGGTAGACGCTTGAAATTGTGGTCGCTATAGTAGCAAGGCCTACAACTTATAGGGTGTTCTGATAGAGTGGTGTTATTCACGAATATGTGCTTATTTCTTGAACTGTAGGAGGAATACACTAAAAATATGCAAGCACTAATTAAAACTTAGTTCGCTATAAAAACAAGTCTAAAAAAATAAACCTAAAAATTATAGGGTAATGCGAAAGTGACGTGTTATTTGCCTTTATTTCTTGAGCTATAGAAGGCAACCACTTAAAATTTTCAGTCAATAATTTAAACTATGTTCGCGTTATAAGTAAGTATACAATATTAAACCTAAAAATTAAAGGGTGTTCCGATAGTGACTTGATTTGCATGTATATGGCATAAGTTTTGAACGATAATAGGTAGACTCTTAAAGTTTTTACAGGAGGTGTATTATTATGGCCACTATAATAAATAGTAAAAATTAAAGGGTATACCGACAGTGACGTGATTTGCATAAAATTGACTAATTTTTGAACCATAATAGATAGACTAAAGACATATTTTTTGAACCAATAGGTAGACTATTCCAATTTGTATAGAAGATGTGCTACAACGGCCGTTATGACAATTACTAAAAATTAAAGGGTGTTCTGACAGTGACATATTTTTCACGTGTAGTAACTTATTTTTTAATGGTATTAGGTAGACTCTTGATATATTCATAGAAAGAGGTATAACAAATAAAATAAATCAGTCAAGTGCGAGTTAGTCTCACACATCTAGGGTTCCGTACTATGTTTAGTAGGACCTTATAAATTCAAGTTGTTAAATTTTTCATGTCTTATGGCGCACCCTTTATTTTTAAAACCAAAGTCATATTCGCGAAAATTGCATCGTATTGGAACACCCTTTAATACACTTTCTATAAAAATGTCAGGCCTACCTATTGCGGTTAAATAAATAAGGTAATATACGTGAAAAACATGTCACTGATGGATCACCCTTTAGTAATTAGCAATTGTTACAGCGGCCGAAGTGCAACATCTACTGTAAATAATTCAAGAGTCTACCTATTACGGTTCAAAAAATAAGGCTATTTAAGTAAAAATCATGTCTACGTCGGAACACCCTTTAATTTTATTATTTGTTATAACGGTCGTGGAAATTCTTTTTCTATGAATATATCAAGAGTTTACTAGTACGATTAAAAAAAAGTCACTATACATGAGAATCACGTCACTGTCGGAACACCCTTTAATTTTTATGATTTGTTATAGTTTCCATAGTAATAAACCTCCTGTAAAATCTTCAAGAGTCTACTTATTATCGTATAAAAATAAGGCCATATACACGCAAAGCGCGCCACTCTCCGAACACCCTTTCATTTTAAGGTTTAATTTTATATACTTGTTTAGAAAGCGAACATAGTGTTAATTAGAGTCTGCAAATTTTAAGTGGTTGCCTCCTATAGCTCAAGAAATAAAGACATAAAGGTAAATTACATCTCACTTTCGGAACACCCGATAAGTTTTAGTATTTTTGCTATAGTGGCCACAGTTATACACCTGTGAAAATTACAAGAGTCTACTTAGTATGGTTCAAAACTTCGGCCTTATGCATGCAAATAACACCACTATCGGAACACTCTTTAATTTTTAGGTTTCTGTTTTTAGACTTGTTTAAAAAGCGAACAAAGTTTTAATTACTGTTTGTAAATTTTTAGTGTATGCCTCCTACAGTTCAAGAAATAAACACATATTCGTATATAACACCTCTTGCAACACCCTATAAGTTTTAATATTTGTTGCTATAGCGACCACAGTTGTACACCTTCTGTGAAAATTTCAAGGGTCAATCTATTATGGTTCAAAACTTAGGCCTTATACAAGTAAATCACACCACTA
>CATIVE010000093.1:0-18412 GCA_949628195.1 Phasia obesa | reverse complement strand
TCTTGTTTACTTTCAAACAGTTTTGCCGATTGTTTTGCACTTAAAGTACACGATAGTAACAGGTTATTTTTAGCTTACTGATAATAATGAAAAACTACTTATCGTTTTGGTAAAATCCTAACTTTAGCTAATGGCAAGTTATAATAATGGGCCAAAATGAAGTAACTTAAAATAAAAAAACTGTCTCAGAAAAATATAATATCAAAAATTCTATTCAACTCAAAAAACAGCTTGCCAATATTAAACTTGAAGATGGAGAAATCCTAGTTTCTTTCGATGTCATTTCTCTCTTTACAAACATACCAGTTCATTTGGCCGCTAAAAATGTATTGAGTAAGTGGCATAAAATTGAAGAACTGACAAGGATAGCGCGATCAAAATTTCTCCATATGTTAAAATTTTGTATAAAAGATAACAACAATTTCATCCATGAAAACATCATCTACAACCAAGTTTTTGGAATGCCTATGACAAATCCCCTGTCTCCTACCGTAGCGGATATAATACTGGACAGCCTTCTTGACGACGCACTTACTAAACTAAAAGATAAAGGGATAAATATAAAATACATCACGAAATACGTAGACGACGTACTGGCAATTATCCAAGCTAAGGATAAAGACACAATATTATCCGTTCTTAATGATTTCCATCCAAAAATAAGGTTCACAATGGAGATAGAACAAAATAATAAAATAGCATTTTTAGACACCATGTTACACAGAACAAATAATTAAATTAGTTTTGACTGGTACAGCAAGGCAACATCGTCTGGCAGAATTATGAACTTTTACACAACACAGCCAAAAAGCCAAATCATCAACACAGCTATCTGTTTCATAAAAAGAGTTTTAAATATATAAGTGATGAACAATATCACGACAAAAACAAAAAACTAATTCACAAAATACTTAAACAAAACAGTTTCCCAAGCAACTTAATTTATTCACTCGTTGAGAACACAAGGAATCAAATAAATTACAATGACTCACATAAGACAATTAGTTCCATAAAAGAAAAAGAAAAAATTTTTACAGTGTACCATACGTCGCAAACCTTATTGACAACAACGACCTAAAAAGAATACTCAAACCCACTGCATACAAACCAAATAAAACGATAAACACTATTTTTTCAAAAACAAAAACACCTATTGACAAATTACAACAAAGCAATGTCGTTTATGAAATCAAATGCAAAGGGAAAAATAATGAGAATTGCGAACTGATATACATTGGCACAACAAAGAGAAGTTTTGAAACTAGAATGAACGAACACAAACTTGACATAAACAAAAAGAAAGAAACAACTGCACTTGCGCAACACATCGTACAAACTGGTCACACAGCTGATTTAGAAAACGTTAAAACACTCGACAAAGATAAGATAGAAAGAAACAGATATACTATTGAGAGCTTACGTATCCAACAAAGTAAAAACAGAACCAAGGCATATTAAAAAAGGTGATAGCGTAAGGGAGAGGAAATTTGAGCAAAAAATTTTTTGAATTTTTTTTATATGGATTTTGACAGTAAAATAGATATTATTCTCTCTTAAAAAACCTGATTAATATCAAACTCCATATACAAAAAATTGAAAAAATTCTCTTTAATATTAGCTCCGCCCTGTGCAGTCACCTGGTTAAATATGCCTTGAACAGAACCATGAATTTAAAGGAAGATACAGCAAACATCAACACAACCTACAGAGTTGCCTTATCATAGACAAAATTATTAGAGCATGAGTTTATTTTTAACCGACTTCAAAAAAAGAAGGAGGTTATCAATTCGTCTGAATGTTGCTTTTTTTTTTATGTTTGTGCCCGCAGAACTCAGTCATTTCTGAACCGATTTTAAAAATTTTGCACTATTAGAAAGGTTATGGCTACAGATTGGTCCCATTTTAAAAGAAGTTCAAAATTTTAAAAATTAAAGGGTGTCCCCATACAACATACATGTTTTTTACGTGTATTATGAACATTATAGGTCACCAATTTAAAATTAAAAAAAGTGCGTATCACAGTAGCTCCCAACAACAAAAAGTAATTAAAAAATAAAATTAAAAATTAAAGGGTGACCCCATAGGTGACTTAATTTCACCTTTATTCTCCTATCTTTTGAACCGTTATAGACAAACACTTGAAAGTTGCACAGAATGTTCGATACTATGTCTGTTATAATAAGTATAAATATTTAAAATTAGAAATTAAAGGGTGGCCAAACTTTTGAACCTTTATAGACAGACAGTTGAAATTTACAAAGTACTTGTATTGCTAAGTCCGCTAAAATAACAAGTGTAAAATATGAATTTGGAAATTAAAGGATGTCCCAATAGTTAATGTAAAAGTAATATATATGGCCAAACTTTTCAACTGTTATAGATAGACAGTTGAAATTTACAAAGAACCTATATTGCTTAGTCCGCTATTAAAACAAGTATAAAACTTGGATCTATAAATTAAAGGGTGTCCCCATTATTGATGTTATTTGACCATTATGTCCTCATCTTTGGAACCGTTATAGACAAACACTTGAAAAATAGACAAAATGTTCACTACTATGTCTCGAATAACAACAAGTATAAATATTTAAAATTGGAAATTATAGGGTGTCCCAATAGTTGATGTAATTTGATGTATATGGACACAAAGTTAAAATTTAAAAAGAATCTGTATTACAAAGTGTTCTTTAAAAAGTATTTATATTAAAATTTGAATTTAAAGGGTGTCCCAATAGGTGACGTCATTTGATATATATGACCCTATCTTTTAAACAGTTATTGATAAGCACTTAACAATTAGACAGAATGTCCATTACTATATCTGTTATAATAAGTATAATTATTTAAAATTATAAATTACAGGGTGTCGCAATAGTTTATGTAATTTGATGTATATGACCAACCTTTTAAAACGTTACAGACAGAAGGTTGAAATTTACAACGAACCTGTATTGCTACGATCGCTATAACTAGTATAAAATTTGAATTCGGAAATTACAGGGTGTCGCAATAGTTACCGTCTTAAAGAAACATGCTTTTAAGTTTGTCTGTTTTGAAGTCGGTTTTTTTTTGCAAGAATTATATTTAATATAATGTAAATTAATAATTCAAAATTTATAAGTGATGTAGTCGTTATTTTTATTGTTAATTTTTGTAAAAATAATTTGTTTTTATATTTAAATAGACGAACCCTAGAAAAGGTAGACAAAAAATCTACGAAACGTCGGGTAAAATAAATAAAAGCAATTTTTATTTACTTATAAACCTCAGGACTATTAGCTTAATATCAACAACACATTCACGAATTCAAACTGGCCATAAAATAAACATACATTTTACTTTCGCTTTGTAGTTTGAGCACAATGGAAAATCTCTGTTAAAAAAATAGTTATTTTATAGTTACCTAAAAATCGTTGACTATGTAGGTGGTTTTATAAAAAATATGTAAATAACACTACTTCACAAAATTTCAACAAAGTCGTGACCAAATGAATCTGACACTTGATCTGTATGTAAAATTGCTCACTGAATCCGAATATGAAATCAAAATGGTCAAAAGTAGAACAGTTTTCGAGATATTGCGTAATAACCGTTTTTTGCGTTTTCTAAAAAGGTTATGTCACTATAGTGAACGTACCTTCAAAACAGCTTGGCGGATTTTGAAAGTCTTTTTTGCCGTTGAAAGACAATAAAATTATCAAAACAATCACGGAACGCTTGCAAAAATTGATTAAGAATTTAGAGTTTTACAGTTGACCAAAGCTTGAACTTCACGAAAATTTTAATGATTTTTTGAAATTTTGCTGTTTTCAACTTCTTTTTTTTAAACCAAACAATAACTTTTTCTTTAGTTTCATCACTTACGCGATTAATTTATTTCAATACAAATATTACGGGTCCAATAAGAATCAGATCGGTGCAAAAATCACAGAGTTATAGAAGATTAATTGAATTATCCCATTTTTAGATTTTTATAAAATTAAAAAATGCATGTAGGTATAAATTGCATTATTAATAATAAATATTAAAAATGACTTAGAACTGTTGAATTGCTTTGCCTATTGTAATTATTATACTCAAGGATTCAAAATTTGATTCGATTTTGTCTGAAGATGAGTTAAAGGCATGGAGATCATTTGGTTTGGCTGTATCAGGCTTTTTGGGCAATTTCAGGGATCCAAACTATGAAGACATCATTCGTGATTTGCTAAAAAACTATGAGAAAATTGGTACGGTTTTTAAATCGTTTTTTCATTGAAGAATTTTACTTAACACTCATTTTTATATCTTATTTAAAAAGGAGTTAATATGTCTTTAAAAATACACCTTCTGCATTCGCACTTAAATTTCTTCCCAAATAACCTCGGCGATGAAAGTGACGAACATGGTGAGCGTTTTCACCAACAAATACAAGAAATGGAACGTCGGTACCAAGGGGTGTATGATGAGGTGATGCTGGGCGACTATTGTTGGTTCCTTGTGCGAGAGGCAGAAAATAATTACAATAGGCAAAGCAATTCAACAGTTCTAAGTCATTTTTAATATTTATTATTAATAATGCAATTTATAACTACATGCATTTTTTTAATTTTATAAAAATCTAAAAATGGGATAATTCAATTAATCTTCTATAACTCATCATCATTATCTTCTAATTCATCATAGCAAACATTTCCATCGTCTAAATCAGCAAGGATTTGCTAAATATCGTCATTTTATAGTGGTCGAGACATTATATGACAATAATTATTAAGACCTACATAATAACTGTTAAAATAAAATTAAAATTTCTAAAGGGCGATCCATTTCGAGGTACTTTTTTTTAACAGCCTTTTTTGACAGATCACGTGTGAGTCGTGTCATGCTGTCATGTTATTTTTGTTAAGTATTGTTTGGCATTTCATAATAGAAAGACTTACGCCTGAATCGTTTCGCTCTATGGGCTCTTGAAAAGTTCCAAGAAGATCTGACATTTTCGAGGCAAATTTTGTTAAGCGATGAGGCACATTTCTGGCTCAGTGGGTATGTAAATAAATAAAATTGCCGCATTTGAAACGAAGAGCAACCTGAAGGGATTCAAGAGCTGCCACTTCACCCAGAAAATTTCTTTAAAAATTACACTGATGCGAATGTAACCGTCATTGGCAACCGTTATCGTGCCATGATAACGGACTATTTGATGCCTGAAATTGAAGCTCGTGATCTCCCACACATTCGGTGAGCACATGATTTCACGTTTTGGGCCGGTCGATTAGACTTTTTCCTGTGGGGATATGTAAAGTCTAAAGTTTATGCGGATAAACCCGCTTCGATTCAGGCCTTGGAGGAAAACATCACACGTGTCATTCGCCAGTTTCCAGTCGCATTGCTCGAACGAGTCATAGAAAATTGGACTCAACGCATGGACCATCTGCCACATAGAAAATGCCAACATTTGATAGACATAATCTTCAAAAAAAAAATAAATGCCAAAGAATGTTCTTTCAAATGATAATAAACATGATCCATTAGATTTGAATTTTCTGTATTTTTTTCTTTAAAAGAGTAGGGAACCTCGAAGGGAATCACCCTGTATAATACTAAAACAATACGAAAATATTTTACAAAATTACTTTACGATTATTCAACTTATGCAGAACCGATTTTTCAAGTTGATGTATTTCTACATCACAAAAAACTATCCTTTTCTGATAGAAGCTTATCAATATATACAAAAATTTTATTAGTTTTACCTCTTTTCTATGCGAAATTTTTTTTTTTTAAATAGCTTAGCATTTTTCAACAAAGGATTGCAATCTTGGGATAGCTGAGTATGAAAGTTCCTATAAAAAGTTTGCATATATGTATATATATGTATATAAACATTGTGTGCACTTACATTTATTTCTGGAGTATGAGCAATTTGTGAAAAGGATGA
Organism: Phasia obesa; assembly: GCA_949628195.1. Classification (NCBI taxonomy): domain Eukaryota; kingdom Metazoa; phylum Arthropoda; class Insecta; order Diptera; family Tachinidae; genus Phasia; species Phasia obesa. The sequence continues at coordinate 12,495 of CATIVE010000093.1, read as the reverse complement.
AACAAATAATACAAAATGTTGGGATCTGGATAACAGGAAACTAAACGAAGCTTATGAAAGCCTACTGAGAATAAAAAATAAATCACTGAAGTGGTACCTCGTTTAAATAGTAACAGTAAAAAACAGAAAAGGCATTATTTATTTTTTACTGCAGAAAAATTGCATTTTATATTACATAATGTTATAGTTCTTTTTTATATATTAGAACATATCGGTACTTGAATTGTTTGTTGTTGGCTTAATCTCATTTTAAATTTTATCAGGCTTTATTTCGTATTTATAGTTCTTTTTTAAAAATGATTATTTCTCCAATTTTATCCTTTTATTTTTTCAAGTTAGAATATTTGAGATTATTGTTTTCAAGTTATATTATTTTGGATTTTTGACGGTAACATACTACGTAAAGGATTTTACATGGGACTAAGAAAATGGGATATTGAATTTCTTGGATGTACATCAGTGGGATGACCGGTAAATGATAACAGCAACCGTGAAACATATAACTTGTTTTGCATAGAATTGGCCGTATTTAACAAGTATATTTGTTTTTATGTTTTTTTATTTTATTTTGTTCGCTTTTTCTTTGGAAGTATTCCACACCAATTGTAAGACTCTTACTTTTGTAGTACTTCAGTTATAGTTTATGTATTTACTTTATACTTTATATAAAGGTACCCATCCCTGGATAAAATTGTAAAATTTGTAAAAAATTCTAAAAATTATTGCAAAACACTGTAAAAGGTATTTAAAATATTTTAATAACGTTGCAATTCCCCAAAGTAAAAATACAATTTAAATACAAATTTTATTCAATTGGCGCCTAATGTTACACAATAGTGTTTAAAATATCCCAGAAATGGTTTTTCTTCACTGCTTTTTCTCTACTTTCTATGTATAAGCTATGTATATGAGTACATATTGTTTGTTCAAATAAATTGAAAATATAATAAACAAAATTATGAACAAAAACAAGTTCAAAACTACAATATGAAACTCATTCAAATTGGTTCCTCTGACTGTTCCAGTAACGTAATATGTTTTCTTAACATTTGGTTTGCAATTTGTTATTGTTGCATTGTTCATATATTTGTCTCCACATACTTCTACTTGGTTTTTTTTTATTCAGACGTTAGTCCTAGTTGTCTGCACTGTAGGCATGTGTATTTCTTGTATGACTTCTACTTTTATAGTCAAAAAAACTTAACTGGATATTTAAGTAAAAATAATGCACATTTTTTTCGAAGCGAATATTAGGACGGAAAATTATAATCATAATAGAGAGGAAAGAGCATAAAAATATAACTTTTGTAAACAATAAATTAACAAAACAAAACAGGTTAATTAAAATCACAAGAAAAAGTTGATGTATTTTTGTTTATTATATGATTTTTGCATTTACTTTCTAGTTCTTAGTTTTGTTGTTGTTTTATATATAAAATTTAAAATTAATTAGAAACTTTAAAGCTATATTCACGCATTTTGTCCGGACAAAATGTTTGTCCAGACAAAAATTTTTTACTGATAGTTTTCTACAGCACATTTCACTCATTTCGAAAAACTTGTCCCCTGCTGCTATATGAAATAAATAATAAACAAGTCATATTAATTTTACAACGTGACAACAACTGATTATAAATAAATTAAAACATATTATTTTTTATTTAATTGCAAATGTGACAACTCAAATCAGCTTTAATATATTTGATGGCAATTCATTTATATTTTGTCCGGACAAAAATTAAAATTAAACCAATTCATGCTGAGAGTTGTTCGAACGAAATCACTTCTATCACTCAAAGAGAAATGTTAAACTACATATAAAAAAAATTTGTCTGGACAAAATAATTGAATCCAGCTTAAGTATTATTTTTCAGTGGCTGATTTTCAGGGTTCCGTACTCAAAGGTAAAAACGTCCGTCTGTTAGCGTCTTTTATCTCTCGAACCATAATAGGTACAGTCTTGAAATTTTTACAGATGTATAAATGTTGCCGCTATAGCAACAAATAATAAAACTGATAGGGTGTACCGATAGAGACGTGTTATTCAAAAATTTATAAACAGTAATTAAAATTTAGTTCGCTATATAAACAAGTAAAAAAAAAATCAACCTAAAAATTAAAGGGTTTTCCGATAGTGATTTGAATGTATATGGCCTAAGTTTTTAACCATAATAGGTAGACTCTTGAAATTTTCACAAATGGTATATTACTATGACCCCTATAAAAACAATAAAAATTTAAAGGGTTTTCCGACAGTGACGTCTTTTGCATGTATAACGACATATTTTTTGAACCGTAATAAGTAGACTCCTCCAATTTGGTGTATAACTGTGGCCGCTATACCAACAAATATTAAAACTTATAGGTTGTTCCGATAGAGAGGTGTTATTCACGAATGTGTGTTTATTTCTTGAACTGTAGGAGGAATACACTAAAAATTTACAAAAGTAATTAAAACTTAGTTCGCTTTTCATAAACAAATCTAAAAAAAATAAACCTAAAAATTCTATGTATAAGGCCTAAGTTTTGAACCATAATAGGTAGAGTCTTGAAATTTTCTCGCTGTGGCCACTATAGAAATAAATACTAAAACTTATCGGGTATTACGAAAGTGAGGTGTTATTTGCTTTTATGTCTATATTTCTTGAGCTATAGGAGGCAACCACTTAAAATTTGCAGACAATAATTAATATAAAATTAAACCTTAAAACTAAAGGGTGTTCCGAGAGTGACGTGCTTTGCGTGTATATGGCCTCAGTTTTGAATGGTAATAGGTAGACTCTTTTAGTTTTTACAGGGGGTGTATTACTATGGCCACTATAACAAATAGTAAAAATTAAAGGGTGAGCCGACAGTGACATGATTTGCATAAACATTGACTAATTTTTTAACCATAATAGATAGACTCTTGAAATTTTCACAAATGGTATATTACTATGACCCCTATAAAAACAATAAAAATTTAAAGGGTTTTCCGACAGTGACGTCTTTTGCATGTATAACGACATATTTTTTGAACAGTAATAAGTAGACTCCTCCAATTTGTATAGAATATGTGTTGCCATGGCCGTTATGACAATTACTTAAAATAAAAGGGTGTTCTGACAATGACATGTTTTTCACGTATAGTGACTTATTTTTTTAATCGTAATAAGTAAACTCTTGATATATTCATAGAAGAAGAATTTCCATTGATGTTATAACAAATAACAAAATTAAAGGGTGTTCCGACAGAGATTTTTACTTAAATAGCCTTATTTTTTAACCGTAATAGGTAGACTCTTAAATTGTTTGAAGATGTTGTTCGGCCGCTGTAACAATTACTAACTACTAAATGGTGATCCATCAGTGACATGTTTTTCACGTATATTACCTTATTTTTTTAACCGCAATAGGTAGGCCTGATATTTTTATAGAAAGTGTATTACCACGGCCATTATAACAACAATTCCTAAAATTTAAAGGCTGTTTCAATAGCGATGCAATTTTTGGGAATATGACTTTGATTTTAAAAATAAAGGGTCCCCCATAAGACATGTAAAAATTAACCACTTGAGTTTTTAAAGGCGTACTAAACATAGTACGGAACCCTACGTGTGTGAGACTAACTCGCACTTGACTGATTTATTTTAATTATCTTTTGGTTATTTATATCCTTTGGTTATTGACATCATCATCTCAATAACAATTACTAACAATTTATAGTATTTTTTACATTTTTTAAATTAAATGAATTTTTGAAATAGGGCTGAAGTTCGTTTTATTCTAAGTCGAAAGAATATTTTTACGAATTAGGTGATTAATTTTAAAGCAAAAAGGGGAAACTTAAGCCTTACTTCAAAAATTTATTTCTATCTTAATAAAGTGTTTTTAAATTTTATTAATTTTAAATAAAAAATTTCGTATATTTTTTATGAGGGATGAAAATAAATCTAATTCCTATTTTATAAGTCGCAATTTACATTAGACAGAAAAATGGGCAGACAGACGAGATTTGTAGGCAAGGGGTTGAAGAGGTAGAGTGTGTATTTCATGACTAGTGTACTGGACATTTTTTCGTTTCTCTTTTCTGCTTTTCGCTTTTTTCTCAACAAAGATATTAAACACACAGATTTTGAAACACACAAACATGTAAAGAATATAACACAGAAAATAAAATGTACAAAAATCTGTCTGTCTTGTTTATGTCCAATGTAAATTGTTTAAGCAAGAGCAAAAGAGAATTCAAAAAATGTCTGCCCTGTTTCTGTCCTATGTAAATTGCGACTAACCAAAAAATCTAAGACAAATAAAATAAAAATAATGTTGTTCCCATTTAAAAAATTGTTCAGTAACCTTCATATATGACCCCTTATTCCATATTTCTTTATAATATTTGCATAGTTAAAATAACAATTTTTGCTCATATTTTTTTAATTTATATTGTTAAAAATAAATATGTGCGCATAAATTTTTTTGTAAACCCACATTAAGGTAAATTAAAAAAATTTTATAAAGCCTACATAAAATTGTAACATCAAATATTTACTTAGACATAAGTACAAGGATATTAAGAGCTAAAGAGGGCACGATATTAATAATAAAAATTATGATGACGACTTGTATATACTTGAAGTAAAAATGTCACAAAATAATTTGGTCATATAATAGGTACACATACATGCGCAAGGCTAGAACCTACTTTCAATCACTACAGGGTATTTGCAATGTTGTAAAGAAACATAAATTTGCAAAAAACAAAAAGGGGAAAAATGTTTTTAAAGCAAAAAACAAGTAAAAGGGCAAATTTGGACAGGTGTTTGTTAAAGAAATTTTAAAATAAAAATTAAGCCTAGAGGAGAAATTTTGTAACGTTTATTTGCATTTGTATTACGCTTTTATATTCACTTATAAATAATCTTGATGAGAGGAGAAGGTATTGCAGTTATTTTATTATAATTATAAAGTTATTTTCTAACTGTATAGTTATTTTATTTTTTTCTTTGTATGATGTTGTCTTATTATGCTGAATATTTAATATGTTGCAAAATTCCTTAATTTAATGGTTTTATTTAATTTGTCGATATTGATAAAAAATTGCATCCATCCACATCCTTAAGTAATTTTCTTGTCTGAGAAAGACTGACTTGGACACTGTACATAACTAACTTTCTCTGGTTATAAGCTGTAGGTCATATTGACATTTAATTTAATGTGTAAATATTTTGTTAAAAATATATAAATAATCACAATGAAAGTTAACATTCTCTGTTAAGATTTCTTCGTATCTCGGTTCAAATATTGGGTAATTTTTTCTTGTAAAAATATCTCACTTTCAAGAAAAAATAAAGATTAAATGTGTTTAATGGTATTCAAATCTTTTTTTTGAAAAATATAATGCAATTATTAAAACTAATGAAATAAAAATAAAATTGTTAAATTTTTTAGGGAAAGCGTGAAAGCTCCAATCCCATCCGCAAAACGTAAAAATGTGAATTTTTTTTTAATATTTTTTTTTTTTTTTTTTAAAAATCTTAAGTTTTAGGAATATTAATAAAAATACATTTTTGTAACTTATTTCTTTATCGTATTTAATTTATATGGAAATGATTTATGCGTAACTAGCTGTGTCCGTCACTTTGTCAGTGTCTTACAATATTTTGTTTGATTTAGGTTCGAAGGAGCCCAATTACATTATGCAACTTATGTCGTTAAAATTTATCTCTTTTCTTCTCTAAAATTGTATTTGTTTTTATATCGTACAATTTTTATTGTAGCATTTTGTGCATTTGTTTACATTTTAAACTTCATAATTATAACTACGAATTAGGGAACAAAACGAATTTCAAGGTTATATGAATATGTGTGCCCCGCCTCTTTTAATTATTCTCTAGCATCTGTCCATTTATGTAAGAATTGCAGTGACAAAACATGCATAATGTAAAAAGCTAGAAAGTAATACACCCCAAATGGTAAGACTCTTACTTTTATAGTGCTTCATATATGGTTTATGTATTTACTTTATATAAAAGTACCCATCTCTGGGTAGTTAATTAGAAACATATGCTTTATATAAAATTTTAAATTTATTTAAAATTCTAAAATTATTGTAGAGTTCTGTGAATAGTGTTTAAAAAAATCAAAGTTGCTGTCAAGCCTACAGTAACATTGAATCAGTACTTTCACTACTTTTTCTATATTTTCCACATTTTTACGGGAAAAATATCCTATACCTTAACCTAGATACTAAGGTAACTCTCCATAAAATTTTATTTAAATTTATCCAGTAGTTTCTACGTGATGCGAACACATACCGATAAAAGGCAGTAAGTTGCAGTTTTATTATATGTATAGATAATAATTTATTTGTAATAGTAACAATAAATTCTATTTAAAATATTAAAAATTAATTTATTTAAAACAACTTAAAAATCAAAAACATTTTATGACCGACAAAAAGGTTTCTTACTCGTATCTACCTATGCAAGAGGAGTAACACCAGAAAATTTGCAAAAAATCGTAAAAAAAGGCGAAAAAACGCGCAGCTCTTTTTTTCTTTTTTTTTTTTTTTAAAGACAACACTAACTCTGCGAAGCTTTTTTGCTTGTCTGCAGAAAACACCTAGAGTCTTTGGCGGGAATCGAACCCGCAACCTCTAGACTGATAGACTAGCGCGCTACCAATCGATCTATCGAGGCACTCTACAGTACAAAAGTAGAGATCCCAAATTTATAGTGATGTATAACATTTTTTTTTTGACAAAAAAGTGAACCAAAAATAATTTTTTTTTTTTAAATTTCGATCGACACTTTTTATCATAAAAATTTAAAATAAATTTTTTTTTTTTGAAAATTTTAATTATTATTAGTCGAACTGTTTTATGTATTACATACACTGAAATTTATAATCAAGCTTAAGTTCGTTTTTATTCTCTCTAAGAAAGAATTAATTAAATTACAAATTAGGTGATAATATTAAAGAAAAATTGGGAAAACTTCAACAAGAGGGAAGCTTAAGGTAGTGGTAGACTTCGTTCTCACCAACTGACGATTGATAATTGAATACAAGTTTTCTCGTATTCCTTTATCTGGGTTTTGTTGGTTAAATAGATGATGCTTACAAGTAAAACACTACCCTAAATAGATTAGATACAAGTAGTGCTGATGACGAACGTGTCTGTCTAGAAAATGTGCATTCCACTCGTGAAAAAGAAAAAGCATTAAGAATTGTGTTCTCTGTCGATCTGCGTACTTAAATTTTTACATTTCTTAAATTTAATTTTTGGCCTAATGTCCGGCTATATTGGCAAAATACCACTCTTTGCAGCGCTAGGGGAAGATTATTATTTGTTTGCTAGACAAACAAGCAAGTTTCATGGTTGATCTAATAATTTACGCCCTATTCTTCTGATGTTAAGGCATATTTGCAATGCTTAAAGGTTTATTCCTAAAAATGTATTTGACAGGCCACATTTATAAAAACATATTGTTGATGTAAAAAAGTCACATAAAATATATTTTGTCGTAAACAAATTTTGTAATAAACATGTGAATGTGCAAAAGATATGCGTTATAATGTATATAAACACATAATGTGTATAAACACATTTTGCATTTTTACAAAGAAAGTGACCAAAAAAAAAAAAAAATCATTAATAGGCAAAGTGTGTGGATCTCCTACACTTTAAATATAAATTTTTATAAAATTAACTAATATTTATCTGATCGCTGATTATTTGTTATAGTACATAAAATGCAATGACAATTAAAGTATAGGACTATAGCATTGTATCTTCATTCTGTTGTATTTAAATATTTGTTTTAACTTTTTCTTCCTAAACTAATTTTGTCTGCATTATTTTTTAATAGCTTCAGCTAATGTGTGTAGAATGCCCTAAGGCAGATATAAAAAATAATTATCCTAAAACAGTTTTGACTCTAGAATTTTGCAAATGTAATTTTTTGGTTTTTACTCTTTTAAATATTCAAACCGGGTAAGGGGTGGGTTAACATACGTTTATTCATCCATTCAATCGTTCATCCATTTCGTTTTATGGTTATAGGCAGATGGACATATAAAAGGAGGTTAAATTTCATGGTGCCCAAAGGTCTCATTATAAAATGAACATTTCACACTTTGAATATTTCATTGAATATCTATCCCGCACAATACAAAATTACAAACAGTGAAAACTCTGAGAATCGAAAATAAAAGATTTGAAGTTAAATTATTATCTGGATATGAATATTTTATTTAAAAATTGTGAATTTTTAAACGTCCCACGCCCTCTATAAATAGGACCGCTATAGATTAAGCACGTCGAAGAGGCCGGGCTTTTATCCCAGCCACGTCATGTAATCAACACCAAATTTTTTGATGTACATATTTTATTTCTCTATAGCACTAAATCATCAGCGAAATAAAATGTTATAAAAAGGCCTGCAGAAGCTTCAAAAGCTTCTACGACTACTTAACACCAGTGGCGCTACAACACTATTACAAAAATAAATATGACGTGTAATTGCAAAGATATCAAACAAGCAGCATTTCTCCACCCCTGCTCTTCACCAACGGGGTTTTCTACTCTATCACACTCTCAAATAATCTAGCACAGAATTGTTAGGCATAATTGGCTGATTAGTTTAAGTCCTCTTGTAACATCCAAATTATGATGAAGTGAATCTGCAATTAAAAAATTTAAATTGTATTGTTGTCGCAAATGTTTCCTACTTGGGCTGAAGCCAAGCAATGAGCGTCAAAGCGGTAAGCCACAAAGTAGTGAGCGGCAGAAACTTAAACCATCTGAAATACTATTAAATAGGCGGCATAACAGCAGTAGCTGTTATGCCACGATTCCGCTTAGAAATAAAATTTGATACTTTTTTCAATAGCCTTTTTTTGACAGGTCACGTGTGAGTCGTGTCATGCTGTCATGTTATTTTTGTATAGTATTGTTTGGCATTGAAAGACTTACGCCAGAATCGCTTCGCTCTCTTGGCTCTTGAAAAGTTCCAAGAACATCCGACGATTTCGAGGCAAATTTTGTTTCGCGATGAGGCCCATTTCTGGCTCAATGGGTATGTAAACAAACAAAATTGCCGCATTTGGGGCGAAGAGCAACCTGAAGAGATTCAAGAGCTGTCACTTCATCCAGAAAAAACAACGGTTTGGTGTGGTTTGTGGGCCGGTGGAGTTACCGGTCCATATATCTTCAAAAATGATGCGGGTGCCAACGTAAGCGTCAATGGCGACCGTTATCGTGCCATGATAACCGATTGATTGAATTGAAACTTGTGATCTCGGCGACATTTGGTTTCAGCAAGACACTTCCCATACATCGCATCAATCAATGGATTTATTGAGAGAACATTTCGGTGAGCACATAATTTCACGTTTTGGGGCGTTCGATTCACCACCAAGATCGTGTGATATCATACCATTAGCTTTTTTCGATTCAGGCCTTGGAGGAAAACATCACGCGTGTCATTCGCCAGTTAAGAGTCTAAAGGCTCGAACGAACCATTGAGCATTTCGACTTAAGGGATGGACCATCTGCGACGCAGCAACGGCCAACATTTGATGGACAAAATCTTCAAAAAATAAATGCTAAAGAATGTTCTTTCAAATGATAATAAACATTCTCCACTAAATTTCAATTTTCTATGTTTTTTTCTTTAAAAAAAGTAGGGAACCTCGAAATGGATCACGCGTTAGTTCCAATTTATATATATTATAAATATACATTATACATATTTGTTATACATACATATATACCAGTAACTGCGCAGCTCTAAATTTTGTCAATACACAATCGATCACAATAAACCTAAAATCTGTCTGGAAATTCACAAAGATTTTTATATAAGTGGTTAAATTCGAGGCAGTGTAAGTACACCAAATCTTTTTTGTAATCGCATTTAGGTTTTGGCTTTGTTATGTTGGTTTTTTTTTTTTAACAAAAAAACGGGTTTTCCGCTCTGCTTAAAATATGTATCAGGTTAAATATTTGTATACGTATAAATTCCTGATATGTTAATATTTATGGAGTAGCTTCTAAATTGATCTTCTTTGGCTCTCGGATTGACTCAGACAAGTTATTTATGCATTACTGTATCGTATTTTGTAATTCTTGAATGATTAGCTGACCTTCTTACAATTTAAAATTCGATTAGTAACTTTAAATTTACTAGGTCAATATATTAGAAACAATAACTTTCGTATCAATTATTAAAAAATAACGGGTAGTCTAGGTACAGGTAGCTTTCCAAATTAAAGAAAATGAATTAATCTTAATTTCTTTTGGTATATTATGGCTTTATTAGAAATAAAAAAACATTCCCATTATACACCTAATTCTGTTTTTACACGGTTTGAAAATAAAAAAAATATTTTTTTAACAAGATTTTATTCCATTAATAATCTTTTGGGCTTAGATTTTTTGTGTCAAATTTAATTTTTAGTATTCACTAAAAAACAAATATTTGAAGAAAACAAATAAACAAAAGTAGCTTTCATTGCTAACCGAAGGTTGGCTGAAGCAAAAAAAAGGTGGTAAATATTAAAAGAAAAAAAATATTCAAAAAGAGGGAAGCCTAACGTAGTGGTAGACTTCGTTCTCAACGACTGACGATTGCTGCTTGAATACAGTTTTCTCGTATTCCTTTATTTGAATTTGGTTGATTAAATAGATGATGCTTATAAGTAAATACTATCCTAAGTAGATAGATACAAAAAGTACTGATAACGGACGTAGCTGTCTAGAAAATGTGCATTCCGCTCTACTGGTTTCTAAAAATTAAATATTCCCAATTTTTCTTATCACCTAATTTGTAATTTAAATTATTCTTTTTTAGAGAGAATAAAACAAACTTAAGCTTGACTACAAATTTTATATGTACATACCCGTATGTAAAAAAAAATTATTTCGACTAATGTTCATATCAGAAATTTAAGGGAATTTACTTTTTCAGATCAATTGAAATGTGTTAATATTTTGCGAACTTTCTATCAATGCACCCCTAAAAGAAAACGTCAAAATCTTCAAATGCAAAACTATAACGTTAAGCTATTTCTTTAGAAAACATTTAAATTAAATCAGTCAAAATTTAAATGGAAATGGTGAATGCTTAGCATTTCTTGACAACTATAAAAAATTTAATTTCAATTAAACAATCGGTGATTTTTGGAATTTAACTATCTATTTAGTCTTCATTATACACTAGAGATGCAATTAAAAAAAGGTGTAAATACACATTATATGTACAGATACATTTGGAATTTAATAAATTTAATAAAATAAACATGAATTCTTGTTCGTAAAAAAATCTTGTTTTTTTTACTAATTTTAATAGGGGGTAAGGAACCAATCACCTATTATTGCACACCATCAATGTCTTTTTTATAAGGGTTTTTTCTGGAACCAATATACCGTGTAAAAATAGTATTATGTGTATATGGCACACGGGGTAGCATATTGTCGCGTTTCTTCTTAAACCACGTAAGAGAAATTTTTTCGAAATTGACTTTTTTGTGATTAATATTATTTAGTTTCAATTTTATTAATTTTCTTAATGTTTTTTTATTTACAGACTCCTTATAATCAGCAAGCTGTGCCGAATGTTTTGACAATTCCTGACAGTTTCCTTATACTTTGGTTGGTCCTATTGGCAGTTATAGACGCAAACTGCAAATTTATTTATCTTGATGTGGATGTGAAGATAATCAGATGTTGATGTCTGCAAAATTGTTCGCAGGACAATTTAAAATTGTCAGATCAAGTTACAAAAACTTCATAACTTTTCATTAGAAACGGCCATCTCGCTTTAGATCTCAACTTAATGTAAACGTATAATCGCAAAAGCAAGCTGACAAAAGCATAGCTATAAAAATGGCATTTGAAAGATTGGGAAACACCTTTCGCATTTTTCATCTCCAAGACATAGACTTACGAACTATCGATAAAATTATGTTACACAAGTTTTTAATAAAAACCATTAGCGATTCATTAAATACTAATAAAGAGTCTAACTTGCGACTTCCCCAAACAATAATACCATTACCATTGCAAAACCATGACATACAGTCCAATTCTATAATTAAATTGCGAGAAAACGGTCACAGAAGGAGATGTTCTTTTCCAATGGCCGACAAATAAAGGACAAGTTGCCCATCAATTGGCAATTTTTTAAACAATCGGTTCTTTTCAGGACCAATACAGTGAAATTGAAAAAGAGATTTAATTTTTTCTGATTGACTCAAATGATCTAAAGCTTAAACATAAAATAAAAAGAAAACAAAAACTATTGCAAAAGTGTATTTTATTTAAAAACTAGCAGTGTCCACACACGTTGTGAGCGTCCTGATAACATTTTGTTCGCTTTTGCTTTAAAATTAATCCGTGGAGAGTCGCTTCGGCATCGTTCGAAGCAACTCGGACTGACGTATAGAACGACTTGGCGCATTTATGTCGAGATCTTAAATTGAAAGCATACAAAATACAGCTTGTGCAACAACGCG
>CATIVE010000092.1:29443-84699 GCA_949628195.1 Phasia obesa | reverse complement strand
CCCAAAAATATAATTCAAAAAATTTATACTAAAATAAATAAAATAAAATTACTTTAAAGAAATTGTAAAGCTTTAGCCTTTTACCGCCTTTTACCCTTAGTCAGTTTTAACAATCACGTGAACCACAATAAGATCTCTGCATTAATATTTGATTGCTGTAAACATTGCAAAACTTTGATCACGATAAACAATTTTATGTGAACATTTGACCATATAATGGTTTTTAAGCTACATGACTTAACTGCTGCACGGTGGCTTTAAACCTTACTATAATTCTAATCACAACCAAAGTTTTATAACTATTCTAAAATAATATAGTATTAATAACCTCAATATATTAATATTATGATTATTTTGGAATATTAATAAATATGATTCATTTCTTGAGTCTAGTAACCATTTAATCAACAAATAATAACAAAAACTTCATCGCAGCAATACAGTGTTACGGAGAACATAAAATGGTCCTTGTGACCATACCACAATTATATTTTTACTTTGCGTATAGTGTTAAGTAAACAATTAATTTATTTTATTAAATTCATTTCATTAATATTATAATGTATATATTCAACATAAAAGTTATCATTCTGTCAAATATTATCATTGAATAGTATTCAAAATGGAAAGAAGAGTTTAAAAAAATGAAAATAAGCTAGCTTAAACTAAAGCCGCTGGTGGAATGAGTGTAATGCATTTAAAATTGAAGTGATACCATAAAACATGAGCAGCATGGCATAAGTAACAACTACACTATGAATGCATTTATATACACATACATATACATATATTTATGTGTGTTTGTCTGTATATATTTACAATTCAGGTGGGTGAAAGCAGATGTTTGGTGCCAATGGTATTTTTATGATTTATGGCTTGGAAATATTGGTTTTGCTTATTTTGCAGTACAAACGACAATAAAAGCTTCCAGTATATAATAAAATCATTTTCAATACATCATTTTATACTTTATGGAATAGAATTTATTAAAATTAAAATTTATAATACTTGTATTTGAGTATATAAATAAAATATTGCATGCAAATAAGAAGATATTATATGAACTTTCGTTTTTTTTAGTAACGTAAGGGAATCATTTAGTCACAGATTTAATTATAAACTTTGTAAACGAAATTTGTAGACAACTACTTTAAAATTTTTTTAAGCCCGTGTGGTCTAAAACTCTACGCTGACAGATATATATATATATATATATATATATATATATATATATATATATATATATATATATATATATATAGATTCTTTCACTTCCAGACCGATACATAGACTTGTTGCTTACCCACTCTTGTAATGATAAGATACTAAAATATAAGACTACTAAAATATATAGACACTATTATCTGAAAATTGCTATGCCTGGCAAAGTTTCGGCCTATGCAGGTAGTCTGTGTATTACACTGACCCATTTGCCCTGTTTGTAACCTCTCATAAATTTCTCTCCGCCATCATAAAAGAAATGAAAATTAAAACACAAAGATACTGCGTTTGGATAAGCCTGTAGTGAAGTTTATAAGCTTTACAGTGAATGCTTCCTGAGTGATGAAGGTATACAAATCAAGGTATATAAATCAAGCAACCATAAAAATCTAAATCTTTTAGAGCTGATACTACTGACCATAACATTTAAAAAGATCTGCATAAAAAACTTAGAAAAATGAAGTAATTATTGCACAAGAAACAAAGATATAAAAATAAGACCAAGTTCCTATCCTAATTTTCTGGCTTGGTCTAATAAATATGACTATAATTTTGATCTCGGTACTTTGAACGACTGAAAATTTGGGATAGAAATTTGGTCTTATTTTCACATTTATAATATTTTGAATATAAATAAAATAAAATAAATTTTTATGATTTTTCAAGAAATACGAGACATGGCTATATGTCGTTTGAAAAATAGAGTTTAGTGGTTAAGCTTTTGAAACTTGTTGAAACCCTTAATATTTGTAGAGAACTGGATTTTTATTGGGCATTATCAATATAGTGACTTAATTAATGATATAAAGACAAATATTATTTAAAATTTTTTATTTTTAGATTAATATTATAAGCGTTTTGAAAAATCTCTACAAGTATGCAAAAAATTAACTTAATTGCTTTTGAATACTGACATTAGCTTATAAATTTTTAATTTGTTATTATTAAGTCATAAGCTCTAAGTACCCTTTCGAAAAAAGTTTTTTTATAGGTTTCTGTTCAATAAACAAATTCTAGGCTACGATTAATTCGAATAATTAAATTAGAATGGTATCTAAGACTTTAATGTGTGGTAAGCTATCAGCCTCATGTGTGTGATGACCTTCGGGTATTAATGTGCTGGCTGCGGTTTGGATCTAAATCTCATGAAGATTTTAGGTTGTCTCCAACACGTAAACAATGGAAATGAGCATGTTCCTTCCTGCTATGTTCTAAAACTGCTACTTGTTTCGTTATCAGCAAAAAGTGCGTGTAAAGACCACCGTCAGGTTGTCAGGTTTATGAGTATCTGTATCACATCAACATTTTCCTATTTTGAGCCGTTAGTAAACTAAACCTGGTCTGCTACATTGTGCCACCAAGTGTGGTTCTTCCATCGGAGCCCATCGGCAATAAGAACATCAAAATTCCTCTGCAACAAGAGGGTCGCTTTATTTTAATTACATCAGTAATAAATTATTGATGAATATTCTTTTTCTAAAGAACTTTTTCGGGTGTATGGGTGTCTCGGTGGGTAATATGCTAGTCTATCAGTCCGGGGTTGTGGGTCGATTCCCAACAAAGACTAAATTTTTTCGCTACAAGATGGCAAGAAGACCACGAAGGAGCTTGGATATAATGTGGGTGCCTACAAATGGTTAATACAGGTAACGCATTCTCAAGAATTATCTGGCCAAGTTAAAAATCGCGGTAAGTCAATACTTGTAGACTGTGCATGGAAAAAGGCTAACATAAAAAAAAATGGAGATGCTGTGGAGACCTAGCCTTAAGCAAATGTTAGCACTTACCATTGACTATGTGGTGAGAAAGAATGTCGACGTGTATCAGTCGCCAGTTGGAAATCACTAGAGTCGAGAGTAAAATGCTAGTGACACCACGAGACTCAATGAAAGTAAGGCATTCGTAAATTTCCAATCGGATACCAGAAATCATTAAGTAAAGAAAGGGGTCCAAAAGGGACCCATGAAGTTAGTGGTCTGCTTTGGTATCATCCTCACAATAATAATAATAATAATAATAATAATAATAATAATAATAATAATAATAATAACAATAATAATAATAATAATAAAGAACTTCTTCAAAAAAATGCCTTTGTTTCAAGTTTAGTTAATATTAATTCATTTTTATTCCTTTTTCATTTACTCAAATTTAATATATTTGGTTTTAGAAAGGTAATAAATTTTAATTCGCTTTTACTTTTACTTAATTTTAGTTAAGTTCGTTTTCCTTGCTATTTGACATAATTAATAACATATTCCCTGAAGTATGTTGAAAAGGTTTACATTTGTTTACAGCCAGATATGTTTCATACATACGTGAGGATGTATTTTAACACGTCGTACATTTCAAAGGTTTATCTTATGATATCTTCATTTTTTAAATACATTTAACATGTTTCGTTTTTAAATTAATTTAATGTTTGAACATTAAGTAGGCAAAACGAAATATAAAAAATAAAATCAGCTAAATGTAAAAAACACACCTTTTTCACTTACCAGCCACTTACATTCTATTTGCTCACCTCCAGCTGAGAGCGTGTTAACACGCACATTTTTCTTGTCTACATGCATGATTTTTTTATATTGTTTTATGTATTTGTTGAAACCCTTTGGGATCATAAAAATTGATTGTTTTCTTTTGTATTTCGGTGTACGTAAGCATTTCAGCCAGTCACTAAGTCCTCTTTAAACTAAATGTTACATATGAATGTTAATATTTACCGTTGTTTAGGGTGTCTTTTCGCAACACGTTATCGGTATCGTGATAATCCATATGTATTTGTTATATGCGTGTTTCAATCAATATGTATTTGTTATATTGTCATCCTGTTGTTGTTTGCTTACCTTTCCGTTGTCATTGACTTATCAAACTGTGTATTGTCTCTTTTGATATCTTTTGCATAAAATTTTATTTTCACTTTTTATTTCAAATGATCTTTTTTTATATTTAATTTAATTAACTCGTTTTGAAGCCAGGTATCTAAGTAGCAAGGAAAGAGCTTAAGTTATATTAAATTTGTGTGAGAATAATTCTAATAATTATAATAATAATAATAATAATAATAATAATAATAATAATAATAATAATAATAATAATAATAATAATAATAATGTTTGGTTCCAATTTGTGTCTTTTTCTTTTCTTTAAAGACGTAATAGTTTTTTTTAGAAACATACAAGGTTCTCTTTACTTACGCTATAGAAATAAAATGTGCTACTATTATTTAAATAATACTAGCTGTGCCCACATACGTTGTCTACGTCCGTAAAATATTTTGTTCGATTTTGTTTTGAAAGTAATCCATACCAAATTTTAAGACTTTTACGTATTTACTTTATAGAAAGGTATCCATCCCTGGATAAAATTCTAAAATTTATGTAAAATTCTAAAATCCTACACTCATAATATTTTTACAGTAACTGATTGTAGTTTATTTAAAAAGTATTTCGTACAGTTATTTTTAAATGAAAAAACATTTAAAATTCAAAGCATTTTATTTTTGACTGATTCCAACATTCATTTCTAAAAAAATGAAAAAATACTGATTTTCCGTTGCAGTTATTATTTTCATTTATTTTTGTTATTTTTCATTTGAAAATTCGGTTATACCCATAATAAAAAAATGTGTGTAAAAACGTATACATGTACTTTAAAATCTTCTTACACATTTTTAGAAACATAAAATTTTGAAAAACAATATACATACATATGTACATATATCAAATAAATCACTTTAGAAATTCGAAAACACACAACTGCAGTCATATATTATCTGGTAAGTAACGCAAATACCATAGGAAAAAAACTAAATAAGAAGGATGCAAGATCACATATTGGGTTAGTGATGACACGAGAACTGCCTTGTTACTGGCTAAAAAATGTTATTTAAATTGCAACTTTGAAGCAACTTGTTGATTACAGACTAGACAACCCTTACAATGGGCGAGCTACATACGTCTACTATGTGGATGGCATAATTTTGTTTTCATCATTCTCTTGAATCTGAGGTCTTTCTGATGGTTTGCCACGAGATTCATAAAACAGTTGCATAAATATATGTTTATGTGTTTGATGATGACAAGTCAACTGGAACAATTTTAGACTTTCCATTTTAATGCCTCTTCGAATAGTCCTATAGTACTAAAATGTAAAGTAATTTTTTCATTCCTGCATGCAGAAACTCGGGCCCTTCGGCACTAGATGGAAAGCTTGGCTAAGATATACAGTAATTTAAGAATATCTGATTTTTAGCAGTTAATTATTCCATTTAGTTACTTCAGTAAAAAGGTACGTTTATAATTTCGGAATTTTTTAATTATCTATTATACTCGTATATTCACATATTTTTGTAATTTCTACTTATTAGATTACCTTTTTATTGTGGGTTTACAGTTCTTTGGTTTTGATGAATGCTGGAAAAATACCATAATTTATAAAATCTATAATATAATTAAATCAAATATGTATGTATATCTATTTATATTAAATTTCATTTATAGCTATAGCTTTAAGATAAAGAAATTTATATTAATTTATTTTTATGTAAAATAAAAATTTTAAAACGAAGGAAATATCTTTAATTTTTACAGATTTTGCACTTTAAATTTTTACAGTTAAAAAAGCAGAAGAACGAAGGAATCTTTTATTTTTACGGAATTTAATTTTAAATTTTTAACAGTTAAAAAAATAGAATCAACGGAAATATCATTTATTTTTACGGAATGTGTAGTTAATATTTTTGAAGTTCAAATAAAATAAAAAACATTTGTTTTTACGGATTGTACCAGTTGATTTATTAACATTTAAAATTAAAAATACATTTCATTTGATTTAAATGAATAATGAGTAGATTTTTAATTTATTTTAAATTACATTTTCAGTTAATTTACTTTTTACATACTTAATATTCTGAGTGTAAAAATTATTGTAAAGCTCTGTAAAAGGTTTTTAAATATTTGAATAACAATCTAATTCCAAATAGTAAAAATACAAATCAAATACAAATTTTATTCAATTCTATAACCATTTGAATGAAATTTGTATTTTATTTGCAGTAAGTAATTAATATTTTGTCATTGTTTTAAAACAGCGCCATCGGTTGCGCAACCGTCTTTAAAATTTCTTGCTTTCAAAAATAAAAGATTGTTTAAAGTATGCAGTACCTTTAAGCCTGTAAAACAAAATCGGCGCACTTTTACTGCTTTTTCTTCCATTTCTCTTGGAAATAAGATATTTTTTGGGGGGGGGGGGGATAAAAAGTATCTTGTATTGAAATCAGGATAATAAGGTATGTCCTCACAAAATTTTGTTAAAATCCTTCTGGTAGTTTTTACGTGATGCGAATACAGACAGACAGACAAACAGACAGACAGGGAATGAGTTAATATATGTATGTATATATAATATATGTATAGATTACAAAGAAAATTGGAAATTATAAGTTTGTCTAAGTTTTGTAAATTTAAATTGAAAAGAAATCTAGATTTTTCTTAGAGAATTTTCTACTTTTTATATTTTTAGACATGAAGAGGGTGTTTTACCTAATTTAACATATTACTTTTAATGCGGTTTGATTATTTAACTTTTGCATAGTTTAAAATTTAAATATAAGAAACAAAATGTAAAAAAAAATACAGGTCAAGCAGCGTTTTGATAACAAAAAATATTTATTTTTTCCCACTATTTGCTCTTTGAATTTAATTAATTTATTTAATAACAACAACGACACACTATTTAGAAAGTCTTTTATATTAATCAAATATTTATAAAAAAATATGTCACAGTTTTTATACTAAAATGCTATAATTGAATTACGGCCAGAAATAAATTTGAAAACATTGTCAAACACTTAAAAAAACATTTCACTTAATTTACCAAAAAAGTAGCAATTCTATTATGGTTAGATAATACAAAACAAAAAAAAAACAAAAACGTTTTTATCCTTAAACCATATTTTATTTTATATATATTTAGGCATACGTATGTATGTATGTATATGTAATCGTATAAATTTGCTTAGAACATGCAACATTATGGTGTTAAATTACATTTAATAAAACCCACAATAGAAAATTACCTTAAGCTTAACAGCAACACCAACAACAAAAACAGTGACAAAAGTAAACAAGATTCTACGCTGTATAGAAAGAAATCTAATGCTGTAGAAAAGATTAATAAAATAAGAATTAATTTGGCTGATAAGATTTAAGTTGTCACACTGAAATAACAAAATGAACAAATTGTTAAGTTTTCTTTGTTACATTTTCGTTAATATTTTAAGTTGTTGTTGCTAATGTCTAGCTGACTCTGTTGTTGATATCTCTTCTTATATATTTGAAAGTTGTCTTACACAAACGCCTTCGTTGTATGTGCCTCGAAGCCACTAAGTAACACAATATTATTCCAAACACTTAAATACTTGTTAACTTAGGTGTGAATACATTTTCTGCATACAGAGTTGTAAAGGAATTGTATAAATGGTATTATTTATTTTATTTTTATTTAACAAAAGTATACACGGAAAGAAAAAACATGGTTGAGGTAACCATAATCAAAGAGCAACATATTATGGTTGTAGTGAAACCATGTTATTGTTGAACATTATAATATTATGATTAAATTAACGATTATAGTATGGTTAAAAAATATGAAATGTCATATGAAATGCCAGTTTTTTAAATTTTAAAATACAAAATTATTTATTATTTTTTATTAATGATTTTATATAAAAAACAGATGATTTTATTAATACGTAAGTAAAAAAAATATTAATACGTAAAAAAAAATTAATTAGCATTTTTCTTCTTCCAAACCGTGTTTCATGGATATAAGAGAGGGAAAACTTTGGCCATCGATTTAACGGCAGTCGCACATGACCCGTACCATCGCAGTTCATTGATTTACCAGTAAATAATTGTTCTTGGAGACATCAATTTCAGGGGATTTTTTTCCAATTCAGCAAACACCTTTTTCACGTAGTCTTTCAAGTACAAAGTAAAGTCTCTATTGTCCCCGAAAGCACTCTTGTATACTGTGATTGAGAACAACATCAACGCCGGTCTCAACGGTTGAGTTTGTGTCCTTATCAGCTTCTTCAGCTCAGGTATAGAAATCTTCACTTTTAATGTCACCTGGTAAATTACATTACCGATAATTTCGTTTTGTATCTGCGAACATTTTACCATCAATAAGATTCTCCCTGTTGATTTCGAGTTTTTATTAATTTTTCTGGTCTAAAAATTAAAAATAAATTACAGTCTCGCACCGAGGGGACTCGAATTGCGGGTATCCAAAGAAAAGGTTGCCACGCGCTTAATTCAACAACGAAAAAGAAATGATTAAATATTTAATTTTAAATTGAATTCCCGAAACAAATGTTTATACATTTTTTATTATTTTTTAAAGCATAAACCAATAAACTCCGATGACATAAACAAACAAATAATTTTTATTTTTAAAAATCTTTTGATTACCTACGAAAAAAACTTTGGTTGTGGATTAAACATTAAATAGTTAAAACCAACCATGTTGAATTTTTTGTACGTAGTAGTAACCATTTAATGATAAAATTTTAAACAAAACTTTTTTACCGGGACCAAAGTAATATTACAAACAACTAAAATGTGTTCATTGCAACCATATATTGTTACAGAGAAAATAATGTGGTTCCTGTGACCATACCATAACCATGGTTTTTCTTTGCGTGTATGAATTTACAAATTAATAATTGAGGAGGTTGGCGAAAAAACGACGTCAGGCAGCTGAATATATACAAAAATTGGAACAATATTAGCTAATATCATTATAGCATTACCCCTGCAAAGGGATGACACGTAATATCTTAAAGCATTCCAGATTTTTTATCCTTCGACAGTTTCTAGATGTGGAGCGAAATTATTCTCAAGGTTAAGACTTGTTCATACCTTAACTAGGCTGCAGTAGTTACTATAAAGAGAAGACAGATATACATGCGGTATCTGCAACTCAGATAGAAGAATACGAAAAACCTGTATTCAATTTTTCTTTAAAATTAATCACCTAATTTGTAAGTAATATTCTATCAACTTACAGGGAATTTAATGAACTTAAGCCTGACTTCAAAAATTCATTTGTATAAAATTAATATTTGGAATTAGAGGGACTGTATTTTATTCCTGTAACTAAAGTGACAAAGGAACTAATATTTATTCTGACTTAAGTTCTTTATTATAAAGAGATAAAGAAAAAAGACACTAGTTAGAAGAAATGTAATTAGTAATTGAAAAGTTCCAGTTACTAATTACAAGTAATTGTAATTGGAATTTTTCAATTACAAAGTACAAGTAATTGTAATTCATTTCAATCCCTGATTTCAATTAAATTTAGTTGTAATAAGTAATTGGAAATATACAATTACACATTACCTATAATTGTAATTGAAATGTAATTGAATCAGCCTATGTCTGGTTTAAACACCCTATAACTCAAAAGTTTTTAAAATAAAGTAATGAAAAAGTTTGTAAGCTAGAGGCAATAGCTCACCCTGTATAAAACAACATGATTATAATAATTTCAATTAAAAAGTTTCTCAAATAAGTTATAGAAACGAGGCACTGGTTGCAGCCAGTATAAATACTGCCCGTGTAATATTTTTTTTTACCAGTGAAACTAAGTTACGCGAAACCATTCAACTTTATTTACACCCTCAGAATTTAATTTCTCTTCAACACATAATAACAAAACTTAAAATACAACAGGCAACATTTTATAAGATTTTGAAAGTATTGCAACGAAGGCTTCCTCAGATATGATTATATAAAATTGCACGTCTTATTTTAACTTAGGATTTTATCGGAGAGATAAGTAGTTGTTCGTTATAATAACGAGGGTAAGGCTCGTTAGTATAACGCCTTTGAAGTACTTGATAGTTACATGTTACTTACTTATAATAACGAAATACTACTTATCTCTTCGATAAAATCTTAACTTTAGCTATTAGCAAGTTATAATATTGGGCCTTAGTGTATAATATTTACTAAAATTTACTTCCACTATAGCCAGAGAGTAGCTGCTTGTAGGTCTCGCTGAATAAGTAGCTAGAAATATCTGAAAACGGCATAATTTTATCTATGGTAGTGCACCAGACAGGCCGTAGTTTTAGCATATGCATTCAATAGAAAACTTTAACTTTTAAGACGTAGATAAAAGAAAGTAGTCAGATCCAAACAAAAAGGAGCCAGATCCGTGTAAATATATAAATGTTAAAATAAGGCAAGTAAAATAAGTTCCAGTTACAAAATATTGGCTGTCAAAATAAGAACCAAGTTCTTGCTTGTTCCAATAAGTATCAACGTAATTATACTTCAACAAGAAAGTACTTGGTTCTCATGTTCATCTTAATATTATAAACGGCCATATTTATGGTTAGTTCCTTGGCCTTATCATTATTATTATTTATGTTGTTTTTTGGATTTTAGTAACATTAGTAAAAGTATAATTGTTATCAGTTAATTTCTTGCTTATCCATTAGTATTTCTTATCAGTAATAATAATTTAATCAGTCCCTCCGTGATTAATTTTTTCATTAAAGATTTAAGTCTTTCAATTTAGTTTTGGTAACTCACAATTGAAAAGAGAAAGTTGTCTGCATTAAGGCAGGCATATCTTGTATGTAAAAGTAAAGAAACAGTATGTGGTCCAATAAAAAGCAAGACATGTTTCTTGTATGATTAAAACAAATATTAAGAAAAGAAAAATCGGCTACATGGTGTAGTTAAGGAAATAAAATGACCACAATAGGCATTAAGACATTAAGCACACAAAAAAAAATTAAAAGCGTTGTACATATCGCACAATAAATCATAAACAGTCACAACTCAACATTTAATTAAAATGTTTTTTTTTTAATAAACCAGTTCACAGATCAAATCTCTAACCTCCAAGGAAATTTCGTTTTCATCTCTGTGTTCTTTAACTGGAAAAATACGGTTACTGTGGAACTCAATTTGATTATAAATTTACAACCATGTTTACAGAAACAGTTTTTGCCTGTCCTAAATATTTTTGAATTTTGATTGTGACTGTGTTGTGTTCTATTACACATATGTACATATGTGTAATAGAACAAGCTATGTAATGGGTGATTTTTTTGAGGTTAGGATTTTCATGCATTAGTATTTGACAGATCACGTGAGATTTCAGACATGGTGCTAAAGAGAAAGATGCTCAGTATGCTTTGACATTTCATCATGAATAGACTTACTAACGAGCAACGCTTGCAAATCATTGAATTTTATTACCAAAATCAGTGTTCGGTTCGAAATGTTCAAATGTAACAAATTTTGTTCAGCGATGAGGCTCATTTCTGGTTGAATGGCTACGTAAATAAGCAAAATTGCCGCATTTGGAGCGAAGAGCAACCAGAAGCCGTTCAAGAACTGCCCATGCATCCCGAAAAATGCACTGTTTGGTGTGGTTTGTACGCTGGTGGAATCATTGGACCGTATTTTTTCAAAGATGCTGTTAGACGCAACGTTACGGTGAATGGCGATCGCTATCGTTCGATGCTAACAAACTTTTTGTTGCCAAAAATGGAACAACTGAACTTGGTTGACATGTGGTTTCAACAAGATGGCGCTACATGCCACACAGCTCGCGATTCTATGGCCATTTTGAGGGAAAACTTCGGAGAACAATTCATCTCAAGAAATGGACCGGTAAGTTGGCCACCAAGATCATGCGATTTGACGCCTTTAGACTATTTTTTGTGGGGCTACGTCAAGTCTAAAGTCTACAGAAATAAGCCAGCAACTATTCCAGCTTTGGAAGACAACATTTCCGAAGAAATTCGGGCTATTCCGGCCGAAATGCTCGAAAAAGTTGCCCAAAATTGGACTTTCCGAATGGACCACCTAAGACGCAGCCGCGGTCAACATTTAAATGAAATTATCTTCAAAAAGTAAATGTCATGGACCAATCTAACGTTTCAAATAAAGAACCGATGAGATTTTGCAAATTTTATGCGTTTTTTTTAAAAAAAAAGTTCTCAAGCTCTTAAAAAATCACTCGTTATAATAGAACAAGCTATTAAAAAAGAATTTTGGAAATTTCCTGCTTCTCTATGAAATATGAAATCTATTCATGCCTATTTATTAATTTGCTGCCTTCCCAGCAAAAATTTAAAAAATGTTAATAGAGTGTGGAATTAAGCCTTGTTAGGGAAGAACGTTCTAATTGGATTACCAACTTAATTTTTTTAACAAGGCGTGAGACTAAATTAACTAGTTCTTCTAGTTCAGAATAGATTACATGATATATATTTCGCAATAAAATGTAATGCAAAAACTTATTTCTTGGTTTTATATTATTAAGGAGATAACTTATAAATTTGTAAAAATCATTTGAAATAATGACATATTTTGTAAATATTTTCAAGGCATGCTGTTATGAACTATAACAACTAGTTCAGTTACAAATTAATTTTCTTTTTAACTTAAAGTAATCAAGTAATAGAATTGGGCAATACCAAAAGTAAGTCATTATATGGCAAGTACTTCTTTTGGTAATCCCTAATTTTTTGCTGTATTCTCTTGTAAAAATTATGCCATCATTTTTCAAATGAATTTTAAAGGAGGTTTAACCAAAAATATTTTCAAAATAGCTTCAAGATTGCAATTCCTGAGGTATTTGGGCGTTTCTGAAATCAAAAGCTTGTTTCTGATTTGAAAAACTCTACTGTTGTTATGACTATAATTTTCTTCGGTGTGTTTTAATGCACACAAAGAAAAAACCAAGTTGAGGTAACCACAATCTAATAGATAAATATTATGATTAAATTCTATAGTTGTTGTCAAAAATTATTCTTACTATACATAATAATAATAATAATAATAATAATAATAATAATAATAATAATAATAATAATAATAATAATAATAATAATAATAATAATAATAATAATAATAATAATAATAATAATAATAATAATAATAATAATAATAATATTGTTAAAATTAAATAAACTGTTGTTTAAGATAATAATAACATTATCAAATCTAACCACATTTATGTTTAAGTGTAAACCTAGTATAACAGAATGAGACCTTAAAGTAATATTTATGTTTTAATATTTATATTATGGTTACACATAAACACTATACGGTTAAATAAATATAGTTTGTTTCTCAAAGTAAAATTACAGATGAAATTTGAAATCAAGCTTAAGTTGGTTTTTATTCGCTCTAAGAAAGAATAAATTAAATTATAAATTACTAATAAAAATTTCAAATAATCGCTGTGTTACAATATTAGTGTAGAATGGTAACCACTTTTTATCTCTACGTGTTAAAAATTTATAAAACTTTATACCATGTTAATGTTACCAAAAGAGGAATGAGCTGTATATAGCTTGTGGTTCCTGTAAGGTCAGTGTATAATTCTGGAGAATAAAATGAAAGTGATAGTCATTAAAATTTGGTGTGGTCTACTTTCAAAGCAAAGAATAAATATAGTCTAGATGCAGACGATGTCACTGGCGCAGTTAGTTTATAATAAATTTGTTTAACATCGGAATAGCAAATATTTTATATAAATATGTTAAATTTGAACGCAAATCAAACATTAAATTCACTTATTCTTTTTAATGTTTACTTTATATGAACGTGTTATAATAAGAGTTCTGTTGCAATCATATTACCGCAATACCTGGTTCACTAAATTTGTAGATTTTTTAATATTTTTAATTAATTACTTTTCATAAATGATTTGCTACTTACCTTTGCGTGTGCTTAGGTCTCATTACTTTGTATCTACTTGGCATCTTCTAAGCTACAGTTAAATAAGGGATAAGAAATATTTTGAGGTTTTCCTACAATTCTGGATAAGTGCTTGTGTTATGGCATTAGAAACTAGCCAATTTTAGTTAAAATTTTTAATCATGAAATAACACAAAAATAAATTAAATTGTAACTATCGCGAAATAATTATTTTATTAGAATCTAGCTGTACCTGCTACTTCATCAGCTTCCTTACAAAATAGTGCTTAACTTTTTAGTGCTTTAGCTGTAATGTATGTATTTACTTTATATAAAGGGTCTCATTCCTACTAAAATATGCGACTTAAAGTATGCATATGTGTAAAGTTGCGTACTTTGACTGATTTTTCTCCACTTTCTCTTGGAAATAAGAATGCGGAAAAATAGTATCTTATACTTGAGTCAGGATACTTGGGTACCTCCTAACAAAATTTTGTTAAAACTAATGCAGTAGCTTTTACGTGATGCGAACACAGACAGACAGGAAAATGTATAGATGGTCTCTTAATATTTAAAATATGTACTTCTATTTTTGAAAATACTAAAAAAATGTCTTTCAAATTAATAAAGTGTGCTGTTGTGTATTGTATAAAAATTTCGTAGAAGCTTAATAAATAAGCATTTTAGAGTTAATGAATTCAACTGTTCCAAATATATAGATATATCGTTCTAAGACATTGAACTTACCATCCTTTACATATTCAAATCAAAACAGATTACTTTTTTATATTTAATTTTACTTTGTATTTTATTTGCAATTTTATACCAATTTTTAAACAACTCTTAGGCCAATTCATTTTTTACTCGATAAAATTTGATTTACTATACATATTTTTTAAATTTATTTGTGTTTCATTTTTTATAAATTTTGTAAGCTTTCTAGATATAAATAGTTGTTTGATAATATTACAAGAATTTTATTATACTTTTTATAAATATATTCGATATGAAATAAATCTTTACAAACATTTCACTTTAATAAATGTTGCTTTTTTTATAATAATTTTTACTATTTTGTTTTCTATAATTAAATAATTCAATTATTATTATATATATTTTTTCATTAGTGTCAATATGTTGTTTTATCTATATTTCAAAACAACATAAACAGTTTGTTTGCTTAGCAATTAATTGTATTATTTATCCACATTTTATACATTCGCTTTTAATTTACATTTTTTATTTTAAATTATTTTTTTTCTTACTTTTAGTTAAATTTTTCTAATTTCACAAGAACTTTTACATATTTTGCTATAAAAAGAAATAATTTATCATTATTGTTTTGTGTTTGTTTATTTTAAGTAGCAGTAAAATATTGTATAAAAAGGGTTTTTAATATAAATTTCGCCACAGATACAACATTTGTGTACTCGTATGCTCATAAATAAATGATTGTTTGCAAATTAATGCATGTGTCTTTTGCATTTCAAATAATATGCAAATTATCTGTGGCAAAAGGTGTGTTAATAGTGTAACACTTCAAGCAAAATGCATTATTTATTACATCAATGGTCAGTTAAAACGTGCGCAGGGAAATGATTTTCGTTAACAAGCCATCGTGGTGGCGTATGAGTAACAGAGAATGAGTTTATCATATCAGAAATTACACATACGTTCAGTGTACATGGGTATGTGGGTTAAAAACAACAATTTAACTGTTACACAAACATTAATTTAGTCACTCACACACATAAGCTTTCACGCAATTTAGTAACAGCCATAAAATATTTCATTTACTACAAGTATGTTGTCGAGTACATCATCCGTTAATGTATTGGGTGCAATAAACATATACATTTTTGCTTGTTTTCTCTGGCAGTGGCGTAATAAGCTCAAGGATTTAAGAATAAAAAATAAATGTTAAAAAGAGTTTATTTTATATAAAAAATAAATTACTTTCGATTTAAAGAAAGGTCTTTTAGAATATTTTAAGATTATTTTCTGAAACTACTGCTTCAAACACAACAACTTTGGTTTTTTTTATCATATATTAGCCTAAGAATGATACAAAAGAATTCGAATAAAATATTCTTTGTATTGCGTGGAAAAATCAACGGAACCTTTGTTAAAATATCATTAAGCAAAATTATCCAATTTTGTTTGACTTAAAAGATGACTGAAATATGACAGTTGTTATCTATAGTATAGTAGATATCTATTTTTAACAGGCAGATGCCAAAATCTCCAATTAATGGCTGAACCGACTTAATGGGAAGTATAATACAAAAAGAAGAAAGTATCAAAATGTTTGTTGGAGAAACATGATGTCTAATAATAAATCGATTTTGTGGTTATTTGCAAGAAACACAAAATACAAAAAATGATGTTAAAAGTGTTCAGTTTTAAACAAATTATGTCTAAAATCAGACCAATATGTCTAAATAACATCCATACGAATTTCCAAAAATATATGAAATATAAATAATAAATAATTTGCAAGTTATAAAATAAACTAAAGGTCATTATTAAATCACAATAATTATTCCCCCTTTACCACCGCTTTATCGAATATAATTTTTATGACTAAAAGTAAGATAATAGTTAGTGTGTGTTAGTGTTGGCATTAGAGGTTTGTGTGTGTTGTGATGTTGATAAGTAGCAAAACATGAGGTCATTTGTAATTATAGCAAAGTTGCAAGTTAATTGCAATTGTGTGCGAATGACGGTCGTAAGATTAATTAAATTCATCCATGTATACGTTCTGCTGCTATTATTGCTGTTTTTAGTAAAGTGAGGCTAAATTTGCTGCCATTGTTGTTGTTACTGTTCTTGTTATTGTTGTTAAATTGTGAAAGCAAAAAAAAAAACAAAATATTCTGATTCACATTGAAGGGGAAGAGCCCGACATACAAATCATTGTTTCAGCATGTTTCTGCATTAGATTGAACATAATGTAGTACGTATGTATGTATATGCTTATATTTAAAAATGATTAAACGCCAAACGCGAATAGTTTGAAAATTAATTTCGGTCAATTCGTTTACTTTGACACCTAATTAAAATTTTTATTGACATCTCGAAAATAATGTTTTTTAAAAAATTTTACGATTAAAAGCAGAGATGCATCTATGAGCTACAGCGATATAATGGCGGTATTACGGGATTATCAATATATAAGTATCGACAACACTTTTATTTTTGAAACAACGAAGGAATACAAATTTCGAAATTAAAATACTTTAATGATGAACAATGGGTTGTTGTTAAGGTTTTTTTGCAAAGGAAAACTTACATTGGAATACTGAGTAATAATGGAAGATGTGCCGAGCATTCTCTTTAACAGTCGCTTTAAATTATTAGAAAACATGAGAAATTCGGACGTATTGTGTTTTGTGAATTCTCAAAATTCATGACTTAGTACCGCTTCTCAATGAAATACTTGATTCTTTAGAAAATAATAAATCACTAATCACATAGAATGTAAAAAGCAGGTTTATTGAGCTTCTTGATCCCAACCTCGATCTGAATTACGAAACGATTAAAAAAACATGGTCACAACTAAACATTTTTAAAATTTTTAAGACTTTGGTGCATTTGTAAGAAAGTTATAAGAGGATCCGCTAAATTTCAATTCCTATCTATTCAAAGTATTTTTTCTCCCAAAAAAGAAGTTGAGATGTACCTGAAGTCTCATAATCTTGAATCAAAATAGGCATCAGTGCTTCAGTTGTCGAGGAAGTTATAAATATTCAAAATATAAAGAATATCTTGGTTAAATATACTTCAAGAATTTGTCTCCTCGTTTCGCTATAGCTTCAAAAATTTATATTTTCATTGGTATTCTTTTTTACTTTACCTTTATTTTAAAAATTTGGTTTTAATTTGAGAAGTCTATTGGTATAGCTTTACCTTCTGAGCATAAAATTTCTCTATTCTAAGTAGTTTCAAAAGTTTCGTCACAATCTAGCTGCGTCTTTTATATGCGGTAAACAACCATCATTAAAACAAAGAAAAGCTTGTTAAATACTCCGGCATAGAGTGTACCATTAATTAAATATTTAAGAATGGTTTACTGTGTTCCGTTGTGGTGGTTGTACCAGCATAAATTACGCCCAACATTCCGGACGCTTAAAAAAGTGCGTCACACCAGAAGAAGTCGATAAAGTGTGTATAAGTGTGATAAGTAGTGTTATACTGATTGATGTTCTATCAAGACAATCCACCTATTTATACGATTGAAGTCACTATGGCAAAAAAAAAGGGTGAATGAAGTAAGCAGGAGCTTACTTTCCAGATTTTGCCCTGTGTGACTATTTCCTGTTTCCTAATTTAACGAAATTGTTGGGTGATAAAAGAGGTCGTCAAAGAATATATTTTATATCCAAATGATCAAGAAATTGCGTAAAACAAAACGGAATATTCTCTATGAAATCTAACAATATAAATCATATTCTAGTTCAATTTCAAAGGTTCTGGCAGAAAAACCTCCCCTATTAGGGAAGCTAATAAAACTAAAATGAAATAAGGTAGGAAGTTTTTTTTATTAACTAAAAGTACAGATCGTGCCGTTTAAGTATATGTAGTTTAATACTTTAATAACTTTACATTTTAAACAATGTATCTCTTAAATGGTTTCGCCCACTGTTAACACACGGGTTAAGTCGTTCTTTGAAGTTGTCCATTATTTTACTAGTCATGTCAGGTGAAATTGAATTAACTTCTCGTGTTTAAGGACGATGTTCATAAACCTTGGATTTTAAATACCCTCAGAGAAAAAATCATAAGGCGTTAGGTCCGGTGAACGTGGTGGCCAGTTAGATCCGCCATTTTTAATAAACTGTTCCAGGGCGATTGCACGATGTACACCATGTGGTGTACACTGAAAACCAAAGAAAGAAGCGCCCCCACTACTCTGCTATATCTCTCGTCTATTTAATGTTACTTTCTAATCGGCAAGTTATTTCTGCCGGATCCATAGTAGAAGAGAACTTTACCCGTTGCAGTGAAACAGATCAGATATATTAGCTGGAATCTAAAACGCAAAATAAAAATTAATAAACTAGCCTTACCCACTGAACTACAGAGGCTGAGACTTAATACAGGTAATTTTAGAACTGACTAGCTGACGAAAAATGGAATAAGTTTTATAGAAGTCTATTATTGCTGAATTCTGCGGTATCACTTTTTCAGCCAGCAACCATCAAATTAATATTGTCTGCACTACACCAAATGGCTGAAGCACAAACTTGTTCTAAATTAAACCGTCTTCTGTATTATGAAAATTTCTAGATTTCGCAGGACGGGATCAAAGTTGTTGGGGTTAAGATCAATGAAGATTCCGCCGTTTTTTTTCTTAAACAACATTTTCTCATTAATATCAAAGTCAACGTCATTAAAGTCAAATTATCGACGAAAGGATTGAATTAAACCAGTTTAAGGAAACGGAACTCAAATACCGTTTCCCTGCTCATAAAAAAATGTAGACTTATATTACTTTTGAATCACCACCAAGTTTCACACTACTTTGTATGTTCCTCTCTTTTTTTAACTTACTTTTACATTTATATCTAAGACCCAGAATCTAATCACCGGATTCTTGTGAGGTTAGCCTCTTGTTATCCTAACTAAGAACTAAAATGAACCTATTAGAGACTAAGAGACCTTTTGAGATTGTCGTGCTTGCCAAACTGACCCATAAAACTTTATTATCTCGTTTGAAAGTTTTTGTTTCAAAACGAAAATTTATCTCTGGTTTTGACGTCCATAATGTTCTTTCTATATGTTTGTATACTCTCATGCATACTTGTATGGGTATGCATGAATACAACTTCATATGTCTATTTCGAGTTTAGTTTAAGTGATTTATTGTCATGAAATTTGCATTATTATAAATTAATGATGTCATAATTAAGTGCCTGTAGTAGAAAACAAAAGTATAGTTATTGTATAAAAACTATTTAAATGCTTTTAAATTAAGTATTTTTTAATAAACAAATTTGTTTTTTACATGTCTGTTTTTATATGTAAACGAATTAATTTTAATCATTTGTGGTCTAGGCACAGCACGTTTAAAAAATATATTCTATTGCAAAAAAAAAGAAATTTTAAAATATTTTTTTAAGCATAATCGAATATTAAATACCCTCCAGAACAAATAATTTTTTAAACAGGTTTGATTTTTTTTTCATTTTGTTAATTATCAGTAACGGATTTTAAAGTGGCCATTTGTTTTCATTACACTTTTATTTGCTTAATTGATTATTTACAATACAAATATTTGTGTGTGGGTTTTTTTATTTTTTATTTGAATTCCTATTAAATATTTGTGGCGACAAACTTAAATAAATTCAGGTCAACCAACCATGTTGGTAGGTATAAGCGAATTGTTTTATTTAGTTAAATATTTTTTTCTTATCGCTATATAAAAGTTTTGTGTGTTTTTATCGTTTTAGTCGCCATTTATCCAGGTTGGAATTTTTTGCTACTATTTTTTCCAGTTAAGCTTTCATTTGTTTACGCTTATTCTGCAAATTTTTATATTTAATGTAGATATGATTATTTTTTATTTCTAATAATTTAATCCGATATTAGTTACTGGTTATAGATTTTATATATAAACTTAAAATTTTTTTATTTACATTATTATGTACATGCGGCATTACCATTTAGCTACAAAAATATTAAAATTATAAATGAATGAAAAACATATTGGCAAACATGAAATATAATAATAGAAATACTATTTTTACAGCTAATAAATTGTGGTTAGTATTTTTATTTAATTTTGGTTGAAAGCTGTAGGTGTATGTGAAACCAATTAAATTTAAAAAAAACAGATTTTTAAATTAAAATTACTTTATTTAGTGGACAACATATTGGAATACTCTTTTAAATGTTTTTTTAAATATGGTCGCTGTAATAATATCAAGCAAGAAAATTATTTAATTAATTAAGTAAAGTATTTTTGTTTGTATTAGCGTGTCCATTTAATTAGGGCCAACAATTAATCGATTTCGCAATTTAAATATTCGTCGATTAATAGATTAAGGTTTTTAAATTACTCGAATAGCTCGAATTAATCGCACATTTTTAAAAAAATTGTTATCCAATGAGAAAAGACAACCATACAAAATTGATTAATAATATATTTTATTAATGACAACAACTATCTTGTATTTAAGGGCCGATGTTGAACGTGAACCACCTAAACGTCAAGTATTTTTCTGCATTTAATTTGACATTTCTCAATTTCAGACTAACTCAATTTGAACCGAGCAACGCTCGATTGTGTATATTTTGCGAGACAAGTTATCTCATGTGGTGGAGATGTCCATTGGCCGTCAAGATCATGAAATTTGACATCGTTGGACTTCTTTCTTTTGGGTTATTTGAAAGAAAAGGTGTACGTCGATAATCCAGCTAAAGGATAAGATAATTCGGCACATTAACGGCATAGAACCTCAATTATGCCGCAGCGTCATCGAAAATTTTAAGAATCGGATGGTGGTGTGCTGCCGAGGTCGCGGCGGCCATTTGGCCAATATATTTTGTTCCATACATAATTGAAACATACCAATAATATCAAAATAAAAATAAATGCCAATAACTTCCCAAAATAATTTGTGTGATAATCAACATCGGCCCTTAAAATTTAACCATTCTTTTTTAAAAATTTTTAAAAATGTTTTATTTATTATTTATTTTAGTTAGAAAATTATTTCCATTTCTTCCTAAAATACGCAGAACAAATCTTGAGCATAAATAACATAAACTGATTTCATAGCTCTTTAGTAATAAAATAATTGCTAGAGTACACCTTTTACTTTTTATATAATCTTCGATATTTTAAACTACTTTCAATGGAGGATACCGTTTCCCTCGCTCCTATATCGACAGTATTTGATTCCAATTTTCCTTTTATTTCGAAGTAAGCCGCACCATATTTTAAAACTCTTAAGTATTATAGTGCTACCCGTCTATGGATAATTAATCTGAATTTTGCATCAATGGTAAATAAATTCATTTATTGTAAGACCTTTTTTCCACAAGGTAAGTTTCGTTGCGTAGTCTTAATTTTGGTAAAAGAGAGAGGAGTATAGACTAATTTTTTTCTGTTTTTCTATTAACTGTGGAAAAGTAATCTCAAGTTTTTAGAAAGTGCGTAAAACTTCCCGTTTAAAAAATAAAAGATGCTGCCAAAATTATTAGTATCATTTAAATTGGTAAAATCATATGCTTTTAATTTGTAGCTCTATATTTTTTGGAAATCATATGTTTTGTCAGGTAAAAGTATATTGACTGAGTTACTTAATATTAAGATAATTTAGAGAAGATACAGACACAGATAGACGCATTGATAGACAGACAGACAAAAATTTCAAAAATTAGTGATTTGTATTCCAAATCGACAACAAAATGTTTAACAATATTTTGTATAAATATTGCATTTTTAAAATTATGTTAGAGTTTTAAGGCCAATATTTGTTATACAAATAAATTTAAAATTTTTATAAAAGGTTTATAAGACAAATTTTCATATAAAATTTGTTTATTAAATCTTTCATAAACCTAAAATATTTTTTGTGAATATGGCCCTACATATTTGTATAAATTTAAGTAAATTTATTGATAAATATTTTTGAGAAGAGTTGTGATAAACAGTTTTGCAAATCTGAATAAAAATTACAACAAGTCCGAATAATAAATGTAAATGTAAATGTAAGTACGTTTATTAAAATTTGTCTAAATTACTTAAATGTTATATCTATTATAAGTAATAATTAATAATAAAAATACATATATCTTCTCTACACCTAAAATTATTTTGTATAAAGTAATAAAAACGATTAAAATGAAAACTAACAATAATATAAACAATTTGATAAATTGACTGCTTTTTAATAATTTTCAACTCAGTTGATTTTTTTGCAATATAAATATGTATCTATAAAATAAGTCAGTGATTTGTTTTTTTGTTTTTAATTAGTTTATTTCAGTTATTACAAAATATTAAACATTTAAATTCATTTATTTACGTATTTTTCTTTATTTAATTTAAATAGAAACTATCATTTCATGGTGGGCATAGACTTTGTTAATACAATCGTGCGGCTTGAAAAGCATTAAAGATTTTGAAAAATTCTATATTCAACAATTATGCAATGAGTGACAAAAATGATAAATGATTAGTAACAGAAATGCATTTTTGTATTTTTTGTCATCTGTTCTAAAGTACAACGAAAGAGTTAATTTACATAGGAATTACTTACATAACAATTTTTTTACCCCTGCAAAAAACTTTTTATTTTGGAAATAATTCGGTAGTTCGTAAACGACTAGAGATATCATAATGATTTGTTGTCAAAATACGTGAGCATATTATCTGACGGTGGTGTTATCACCGGCTAAAACAATAGTGTAGACCAGCACTCCTATTCTGCAGTGCAAGTACCGTACCGTAAATCAGTAGCAATTTATATAACAAGGAAAGTCTGGACCCAGTGTCTGACCCTTGTTTAGCAGGTTCTTTTTCGGAGACCATCAAACTCCTAAACCTCTATTTGCGCCTTTTCTGTTGAGAATGCAACACCACATTTTGACCAAAATTGCATCATCCCTGCACGCCACCCAGTAAAACGGAAGGGGACATTCAGACGATGTTATATAGTATATACTGAAATCAAAAGAACTTTTCAATGAATAAATGTAATAATATAATCACATTAAGACTGTTCTTTCTCTTGTAAAAAATTAAAAATGTTAATTAAGTGGTTTTTCATTCCAACTAACGGCATATAACAAACTTTTTTTGTTAGGCGGTTTTGTTATTACACCAATATATGGAATTTGCATGTGGAAAGTTCATGATTTGTTTGCTTTATATTTTCTTTATCTTTACTCTGATTCTAATATATCGCACATTAAATCATAAACTAAAAACTCACAAATGTTTTCCATTAAAGAAGATGATGTTTCAAACGAAAATTCCGTGATCTTTAAAAATTTGAAGTGTGAACTGGTTTATGAAAGCAAAAAAAAAAACGAATTTTAATAATTTTCAATTGGGACTGCTTATGATTTAGTGTGCGATATGTGGATATTATATACAAATTTTAATTTTTTTGATCACACAATTGTACTTTATTTAGAAAAAAAAGAAGGAAACTATATGTCGTCTATAAGCAAAATATTTGAAAAAAAAATATTTATCGTAATTTTGCAATTAATTTAATATTTGCTATCGAATTCAAACAACACATGTGTTAACATTTAAATTAAAAGTAATTTTCAAAATTTACAAATGTTTATTCAACACCAAATAAAGGAATTTGTTTCATTTATTGGACATTGTGGGAAATTGAATTCCATTTTTTCATTCTATTTAATTGTCATTTGTCGCTTCAATTACTTAAAAGTTTTAACTACATATTAAATAATTACACTATTATCTGGCAATTAAAATTGATTTTATTTCTTATTGTTAGTCTTTGTTAAATTAATGTAAATTTAATTATAAATATTTATTGATATTGTTTGTTGGTTAGTATTTCTAAACATACATATATTATTTGCTTACAAATGTAAATTTAATTGTTTGTCTGTTTGTTTATGTTATTAACTTTCGAACTTATAGTTACCAAATATAGACTCTGTTAATTTGTGTTTTTATTACATTTAAGTGGAAGCTCCTGTTACACGCTTTTATTTATTTTATTTATAATTTCTTCATCTGTCCGCCCCATCATTAAGCCTTTGATTGTTAAACATGCTGCTAATTTTCAAAAGGCAACATTCCAATGTTCTGGTTTGTATCTGTAGTTCATTTTTAGTGTTGTTTCCAACTAGTTGCTGCAAATAAGCAATATTTTGGTATTTGGTTATTATGCGTTATTAAATTTATATAATTTTTGAAATTCACCTATGCAAATTTTTTCGGTAAATCGATATTGCATATTTAAAATTAATTTATATATATGAATATATATTTTGTTACATAAAAAGCTTCAACATAATCAGACCAAAACAACCAAACATTATCGTCTAAGGACGAATAATTTTAATAAGGCTTTCAGTTCCACTTGCGGTAACTTTAAAGGAAAAAATTTCTATTTTACGAAAAGATTGAAAAAACTTACATACGCTTTAAAAATTTGTTAATTCTACAGACTCTCGATGACAGGTTTACAACCAATTAAATTTATGTTTTTAGTAGTTTACTTTCGCTAAACTAAGTACAATTTTAATAAGGGTGCAAAATTTACAAGATCTACCTATAATAGTTCTGTAGCTACTGAAAAAGTGGACGTAAAAGTGGGCGTGGTCAATTTTTCTTTCCGTAAAACTTAAGTTGGGTTATGTTGGAGATCGGTGCAGCCGTTATTAAGTGATGCATTTACCAAGGAACGACATTTGATTTTATTTATATAGAAGATATTTAATTTTATTTATATAGAAGATATAATTAAAATCAAATGTCGTTTGTTAATATATTTAGTTTAGCGAAATACTGGCTGGATTGGAATAGTGCTACCTCCCTTATAAAGTGAACTCACTGTCATAGGTAGAGTCTTAAAAATTGCATAAGTAACCCACCCTTATACTAATGTGCATAGATTGGGACAGTGGGTGTGGTGCTTCCCATACAAAGTAAAAAAAAAACATTATCGTGTACCTAGAGAAGTACAACGGGTGCCTCGATGGGATAGTAGATAGTGAGCTAGTCTATCAGTTCGGGGTTGTGGGTTTGATTTCCACCAAAGATTCTGGAATTTATATCAAATTCTAGAGTTATTGTAGAGTTCTGTAAATAGTGTTTAAAATATCCCGCTTTCAAAAATAAAAGGCGCTGTCAAGTTAGCAGTACCTTTAAATCGGTAGAATTGCGTACTTTCGCTACTTTTTCTCTATTTTCGCTTGAAAATGAGATTTTTTTGCGGAAAAAAGGTATCCTATATTTAAAATGAGATACTACCATCCAGTAGTTTTCACGTGATGCGAACACCGATAGACAGACAGAAATTCTAAAAATTACTGTTTTATATTCCATTTCAATGACTAACTGAACCAGCAACAACATTTTTTAAAAACATTTCATGTACAGATATAGTCCTGTTACAGTTTTATTATATGTATAGATAATTTCCGAAGACCAAAAACTCCTTGGATATTTTTATGCACTATTGTACCATTAATCTAGAGATTTAGATTAAATGGGTATATATTTATTACTATAATTATTTTTTTTTTGATCGGTTGAACTGCACTGCAGTGGGGCCTTTATCTATAACCCAAAAGCTGAATTCAAAAATTTGAAAATAATATCTATGCTAACATTCCTTGACTACTTATAAACAAAATCATTTTACCATAAGGAATATTTTTAAAACGAAGCTAAATCATATAGAGCAATGAACCACAACAAAATTTGTTGTGGTCATGCTTATGACCTTTTCAAAAAATTCTTTAGAATTTTATGTTCTTGGTCACTTATATATTGTTTTCAGGAAATCATAGTTTATATGTATATATATTGATTATCTTTAACTTACCTTTGTAATAAACTTCTTTGTACATGGTTGGACAGGCTGCTTTACTGTTTGCTTTAGATGTTTTAAAATCAATATTAGTGCGGATGGGCCTGTGCAATAATGGTTGTGGCGGTCTATAATTATTACCTAAAGGGGCTTTCGGATGATCTGGACTGCCTTGCATCAGGCGACGTAAAGCGTGTAACTAAAAAAGAAAAAAATATATGTATATATTTCTAAACAATTATTGTAATTTTTGACCTTTTGAATAATTTTATAATTAAGTTTTAACGCTCTAGGTCTTTTTTATAAAAATATTATATTTAATTTTATTTTTATAATCGATATTTCGCTACACCATTGGGTAGCATCGTCAGGAATTAAAAAAATAGTTATATAATATTTATATAATATTTTAGACCTAGAGCGTTAAAACTTAATTATAAAATATATTTCTAAACTTTAAACACACATTTAAAGCATACACTTATGTCAAATAGTAAAGTTATCTAGATCATATTATTCAAATATCTAAACTTAAATTTCAACAACTCAATTTAAGGACTATAATAAAATCCTTATATTTAACACCTTACAAATCAGGTTAATTCGAGTAAGTTGTCTTTCCGTCTGACTGCCTGTTTAAAGATGTATTACACTTCCTTAAAGTCAGCAACGCAACAACCCAACTAATGCTTCAAATCCTTGGCACAAACAAAAAAAATATTTAAATAGAAAAATCTCGCTAGCGTTAATTATCTGTGACACTTCAGTTTACCCTTGCAGACATATTCGAATTTACAAAAACTAATACTTTTACATAATAACACAAAATTACGTACACTTGCATATACGAGTATGCGTATACATGTATGCCCAACTATCTCTCTTTATGTCTATTTGTAAGTATTTGCATGGCAAAATCATCAAAACTATGTATAAACTTACTAAGCTGACTTAATGAGTTCAATGATACCTCAGGAAAAATAAAAAGTAAAACATTTGAAAAATAAAGAAAACGTGTACTCAACAGTAGAAGACACACCAGAAGATATACATTTGCGCTCTTAGTCGCTGACTCACTCTCATTTCAAAACCGTGGCCCAGAAGTTGTTGATTTCAGTCACTTGGTTGCACAAGAGTACACTTTAAATTAAAGTTAAATACATATTAAAACATTTTGGTTGAAGAACAAAAAATCAATTGCACTGTTTCCAAAGTTTTTACATTTTCTATTACAAAAATATAGTCATATGCTTCTGATATCGATCTAAAATTGAAGTTTGCAAATAATAATAATAATAATAACTATTCCGAAAATAAACTGATTGGCAATTATACAAAAAAATTACCACTGTATAGTGGTCATTAAATGATGGTAGGTTCCTCTCATATATGTGGGCATTTTTGCCTAAATTCCCTTTATTTTTTAAATAAAATCTAAAGTTTTGTATTTTTAAGTTCTTTATTTAATAGGTTTTACAAATTAGTTTTAATAAGTAGTTTTGAATGTAGTTATTAAAATAGATATAATTTAGATTAAGTTTTTATATTTTGTTAAACTAGTTAGTAATTAAGTTTATTTGTTAAATTTATATTAAGTTTATTTAGGATATTTATGTTTTACACTAATTATTTTAATTATATTTAAGGTTAACAGTTAATATTCTTTCACACAACTCTATTTCACTTTTGCTCTACTCTGTCTCTATTTAAACTCTGTGTTTTCTTGTTAACATCTCTACAAACTCTATCCAACCTCTATTTTTTCTTGCCTATATTTTCTTCTGCTGCCAAATGTTTTCGTCAAGGCCTACTATGTGTTTTCGTGTATGTGTTAGTGACTTTTCTGTTTGTGTTTCACTGTGTGTTGTGTATTGTATATTGTTGTGTTTGTATCTAGCCTACTTAGTTTTTCTTAGCCTACTGTTTATAATCTGTCCAAATATCTAGCCTACTAGATATTTGCCATGCGTATAGTGTTTATAATATATAGTCCGTTTATACAGTGGTTTGACTACCACATCCTACATATATAGTTTGTGTAAAAATTTAATATTATAAGTAATTTGAAGAAATTCTCCCGCCTGCTTTTACGCTACATCGGCCTTCTCCATTTCCTAAGATTCCAATATCTTCCTTAAGCGCACATTTAAAAAATTTAAAAGTTATAGAGGGTCAACATTTTTTTCAATATTAACATCTTTTTTGTT
This sequence comes from Phasia obesa, assembly GCA_949628195.1. Classification (NCBI taxonomy): domain Eukaryota; kingdom Metazoa; phylum Arthropoda; class Insecta; order Diptera; family Tachinidae; genus Phasia; species Phasia obesa. The sequence goes on along the minus strand of CATIVE010000092.1, from coordinate 56,004 downwards.
ATTGTATCATTCGGAAGTGCTTCCCAAGAGGTGATGTCCATTTTCTGATTTCCTGGGATATTTTAAACATTATTGCGTAACATTAGGCGCCAATAGAATAAAATTTGTATTTTTACTTTGAGGAATTACAACGTTATTAAAATATTTTAAACACCTTTAACAGAGCTTTACAATAGTATAGTTATAATATAGTTTTATCCAGGGATGGGTACCTTTATATAAAGTAAATACATAAACCATAAAATTAAGAGTCTTACAATTGGTGTATAATATATATAAAATAAAAAATATCATCATTAAGGGACTAAAATTAAAATTGAAATTAATTAAACTAAATTTAAAATTTCTGCTTTTTACCGGGTTACCGAAGCAGATCAATAACTTCATTGGTCCTTTTTCGATCCCCTTCGTTGCTCAATAACTTATGGTATACGACTGGAAATTTACGACTACCATACTTTCGTTCATTCTTGTGCGCTGTCACTAGACTTTTACTCTCGACTGTAGTGATTTCAGACTGGCGACTGATACATATCGGCATTCTTCCTCATCACAGAGTCTTTGGTAATTGCTAACATTTTCTTAAGGCTACACTTTTATATGTTAGCTTTTGTCCAAGCATAGTTTGCAAATATCGGCTTACCGAGAATTTTAGCTTGGCCTGATAATACCTGAGAATCCGTGACCTATACTAACGCAGTTAACCGTTTCTAGGTACCCAGATTATATCCCAGCTCCTGCCAACTTGTAATGACAAATTTCAGAGTCTTTGGTGGGTATCGAACCCACAACCGCAGACTGCTAGAGTAGTACACAGAGGCACACAACTCTCGTATATTTAAAATTTACATTTATGCCGTATTTTTTTTTTTTTTTTTTGTTATAATTCAGGTTTTGAGAATTCTTTTTTTTCAAACCTAAAATTTAAATGGTGTAAATGTTGAAGTAACCACCATAAGTATCTTTAAACAACGCGAATTTAGAAAAAACTAAAATCAAATTGAAGCAACTTTGTTGAAAGTAAAGCATGGTATTTATGATACTTTGTATGTGCGTAAGTTTATATGTTCGGTACACCAGAAATTGCAATTAAAGCTTAACTCAGATGCAAACAGGAAGTTACAACATAACGATGGCATGATGATACTGACGACATGGTTGATAATTTTATAAAAAAAAAATATCTTTAACAACACTTCGTACTGGCAGAACATTTGATTATATATACATACATTTGGATGGCTTAGTAGTTGCATTAGTAGTTGTAGTAGTGGCTGTTGTAGTGGTATTTTTTGCAGAGATACCAACCAATATTTAAAGTTACAGTGTGGTTTACATTTATCCAACCGGAAATAATGCTGGCAATTGTTTCCTGTGCAAGTGTATGTGAATACATTTATTTACAAGTTGTAAAATTTTTAGCGGAGAAAAATTAAAAGTCGCTTTAAGTTTTTACTGATATAAGGGTTATCTTTAAAAACAAAAAGAACAACATTTAGGTGCATTAAAATTTAATATAATTGTGTAAAACCCTTTTTAGAACATAGTTGTTTTATAGAATTTTTTATGGTAGAAATTAAGTTCAAAACGCTTTAGCATTACTCAATACAATTAATTACTAAAAACGATATTTCTACAATTTAAATACTATGAAAAATACAACATTTACAAGAAACTCTATTACATACAGGCTAAATATTGTTAACATTTTGTTTAATTTAAATTTTCTTCATTATTTTACTTTTGAAAAAGCTGCTGCAGTTTGCAATAATTTAACTTTAAAATGTATAAAATTGATTCCAAGCAAAAACAGAATGCATGTCGCTATAAAAGTGTTTTTTTTTGGATTTAAAATATTTTTTGCCCACTTTGTGTTTTTTGTGTGAGAGAAAATTGAAAAGCAGACATTATACAAACAACATTTTAAATGCGTAAAGTCACATTATTAAAAAGCAATTAAACATGCTTTAACATCATATGGACGAATAAGATCATGTCCATGTGACTTGTCACAAGTGACCTGAAAACCACATCCGTTGTGTGGGTTGTCATTAAGGAAAGTAGAAATACTTGAATATTTCATTAACGTAATGAGTTTAAAGGACAACAATATATTTTTAATGAACTTTTCGTACACTTGTTGGCCATAATGTGTATTAAGACTTGATGGACTATGACGATAATTTGTGAACAATGAACAAACTTTTTGTAGTGAAACTCGAAATTTAAATACAAAATTATAGCTGATACAATTGTAATTAAATAATTTCGCGGAATCAAAAAAACCATAAACCTCTTACCCCGTATTGTTAAAGTGTTCGTTTAAAAATTATGTCTATTACGGTTCAAAGATTAACGCTATACGGTAGCTGACAATACAATAGAAGCTTATGTTTTATTTAGCTTTAATTTATTTATTGTATCTTCAATAGATTTGAACTAACAATAATTACTCATATCTTAAGTCTAAAAGAAAAAAATATAAAATTGATGTAGAACCAGTGCACAGTGGGGCAGTATCAAAATATTTTGGAAATAACTCAGCCATTAGTAGTGGGCAAGGCCCTTTTAGAACTTGGCATTTGTTCAATTTATGTTTGATTTTTGAAAATTATAAAACAATTTGATGGATTTTTTTTACAATATTTTGAATAAACTATACCAGGGTATCGAAAAATCAAAAATTTTAATTTTAAAATGCTTATAAGTCGCTCACTTTAAAACATAATACGCAAATTAAACCATCATTTTATAGGCATTAACTGTACCTTCAAGACCATGTGTAATTTTTAAGAATCAAACAAAAATTAAAGAAATTCCAAGCTCTAAAAAATTTTCAGGGGTGGGGTATCCAACCTTAGGACCACATAGCGCCACCCTTGACAAATGGATGGTGCCCACCGACAAAACATACTCTGCTATGCTCATGCCAAATTTTGGATCAATCGGCCTAGCTCTTTACAAATGGCTGAGTTATTTCCAAAATATTTTGATTCCGTCCCACTGAGCAGTGTTATACGCACTGTATCTGACAAAATGTGATCAAAATTAATGTCATTGTTGGCTATTATCCGGCGTTGGTCTTACCACCGAGTAAATAGCAAGTGTAGACTAGCAACCCCATTGTGTAGTACAGCACAATATACGATATCGTTTCGTGTGTAGTGGCACCCATGTCGTACTAAAATGTATAGCACAGTCACAATAAGTAGTAATTTATAGAACTTACTAGTAGTAATTTATAGCCAGGACCCATGTTCTAACCTTTTTTTAGGAGTTGGGGACCATCCTACTCCTATTAAGAGTGCAACCGCACACTTGATCAACAAATCCCCATCTCTGCATACATCGATCCAAACCAAAAACCACCACATGAACCCCCGAAGGGGACCTCACCAACAACCGGACACAGAGAGGTATGGCTCTCTGTGGGGCTACCGGTCCCCGTGGTACCAGGTTCCAGGAAGACCTGGCGTCTGGTGCCCCCATTTTCCCCGAGATCACTTCTTTAAAGCTTTTGGAATGCTGAAGTGACAGTTTGTCCCCCGGGGGTAATTTATACATTCTTTTGATATTACAGCAAGAATCCGCCTATTACGGATTATAGGTTAGGTTCATATATACCATAACAATTGTGGGAGGTCCTCCCCCCGGCGGTTCCAATTGCCACTGCAGTAGGTTGCAAATGCTTTGACGCGGTTCACTCGGGGAAAATAGGGGCACCAACCGCTAGGGTTCCTAGAACCTAAATCTGGAAGAAAATGTCTGTTGTTTTAATGCACGGGTCCTCTTCGAGGCCCTACCAGTGTCCAAAGGACTGGTACCATGGGATTCGGTAGCCCTACAGAGAGCCTATCCTCTCTGTGACCGGTTGTTGGTTAGGTCCCCTTCGGGGGTACACGTGATGGTTGTGGTTTAAAATAGATTTATGTAGGTATGGTGCACGGTCGATCAAGTGTGCTGTTGCACTCTCAACAGACGGAGTTTGGATTGTCTCCATACCCCTAAGCAAGAGGCTTTAATATGGAATCTGGGCTTGCCTTTTAGGCTAGCCATATTATATGAATTGCTACTCATTGTGACTGTATCACACATAAATTGCGATACTGGCGGCAACGTCATATCGAGGAAGTGTTGCTGTACTACACAATTGGGGAGCTAGTCTACGCTTAAATTTCACTCGGTGGTAAGACAACCGTGGGATTAGGCCAACCGACAGTTGCTCACGTTAATCTTGTTCCACATCTGTGGCGAGATCTATTATATGGTATTAAATACTCTCTAAACATCATCTAAATAACCAACCAAATACAGAAAGTTTATTAAATTCTCATCCATTTATGTCAGTTGATTAGAAAAAAGTACTCTCTTCCGCTACCTAATGCTCTCCTTTATGTTCTTGATTCATTCCAATTATTAAAGATCTCACCGCTTGTCTTTTTTTCAAACTAAACATAAATTTTTAACATATTCGTAAGCTGAATTCCTTGGTAGGCTAGTAGGTAGGTAGTAGCTAGTCTATCAGTTTTCTATCAAAAATTACAAATTGCATTCTAACTTAAAATATCGAAAATAGTGTTATATTCTTTATAGCCCTGATTTTTCGATTGGAATCGAACCCACAGCCTAGATACTAATTGACTTGTATACTGCCTTTTAATTCCTCAAATTGTTTATAGAATGTACTTCTGCTGAAATCATCTAAAGGAAGAGAGGTAAAAAAATTTACCACCAACAAAAACTCCTATTTATATAATTTTTAATAAAGAATTTTATTTAAATTATCCTTACCTCTCGCTAAGGGGGTCATTAAAATTAAAAATAGCAAATAAAAGAAAACAAAGGCAACCAGTATATTAACCTCTTTTAACATGGATGAATTTGTATTTTTAATTTAACAATATGATTTTTCTCCTCTTAACATAATGTCCCTGCTTAAGGACGTACTTTAGCAACTTCTTTCATAGAATAATATATTAAATAGCGTTTATTTAATACACATTGACTCTTCAAAGTATCAATTGATAAACAGTTTAAGTAGATTAAGTGTTGTTGACTACTACACTTCCTTCAATTAAGTATACTCAATTCATCATACTGGGTTTATCTCGTTAGCTGCCACCATCATCTACACTTTGTGTGTACGTATGCCTGTGTTTGTGTGCAAGTGTCAGTGTGTGTTTTATGTAATTGTATATCGTTTAGTCTATTGTCGCTATCTTATTTATTGGTTTAATACTTTCGGACAACAAGTACACTTTTATTCTTCCCATTCTATGCTTTAGAATTTGCTTTTGTTCAAAAGTGTATAAGTATGTGTATTATTTAATCGTTGTAGAATTTAGTGTTTATTTTGAATTGTATACATAAATTTCAGTTTATTGAGCGTTAAATTGCTTAGCGATTAAATAATGTTCAAAGAGATAAAAGCATAAATAATTTTAAAATAAAATAATTTTTAAATAAATTTGTAAAGTTAAACTACTATTTACAGAATAATTATTTAGTTTAATTAGTTTATTTGACTTATTTTCGGTTATTGCTCATTTAACTGTTTTAAGCTTGAGGTCTTTTTTATTATTTTTATTATCGATTTTCAACGACTTCTTTGTGTAGCATCATCAGGAAACAAAAAATATTAATAAACAGTAACAATAATTTTTTCCTGATGGATGAAATATCGATAATAAAAAGACCTCCAAACAATTAAATTAAAAATAATTATTTAGTTTAAAATATTTTATTTAATTTTTCTCTTTTTGACAAGATTTTCATTATTTTTACCACACATTGGAGTAATTCATTAAATTGACTATTTAATTAGCTATTTCAGCAGCATTAGTTTATTAATAATGCTAATGATTTTGTTTGATACCTTTAAGTTCATTTATTTGAGTCTATGGATTCAAGATCCTTACAGCCATTAAAAACTGTAACATAAAGCGCATAAAGTACATAAATACATAACTTTAATTATTTAAATAAGAAATAAGGTAACATTTAATAACATTGACATTTAAAGAAAAATCAATATATTTATAAAATTTATTAAATACAGTACAAATTCTTAAAAACGGGTCAGAGTTAGCGTAATTTTCTCTGAATACTTTAACAGCCAGTGGATAAAAATGGCGAGTTGGACGACATGGAACATTGAAAGAAATATTATTTATCAAAAAAACCGAACACACATTTCCTTTTATTAAATTTAAAACAAAGGTGATATTTAACATTATTCTGCGGTTTTTTAGGTTTGGCAGCTTTATTAGAGCTAGTCTGCTAGAATACGATGGTAGAATTAAGGGATCCCATTGTAACCCTCGAAGACAAAATAACAAGAACTGTTTTTGTACCGATTCAATGCTATCACAATGAACTTTATACATTGGATCCCAAATTATTGAGCCATATTCCAGAATAGGCCTGACCAGAGAGGTGTAAAGATATTTTGTGATATACGGATCACTAAACTCCTTCGCCCAGCGTTTTATAAATCCAAGAACAGCTAGTGATTTGTTAGTGGTTGACGAAATATGCTCTATAAAATTTAATTTAGCATCCAGTAAAATACCAAGATCAGAAATTACATTCACTTTGTCTAGTGCATCACCATTTAAAATATATTGCACGTTAGTATGACATCTTCAGAAGAAACACATGTGTTTGCACTTTTTAAGGTTCAACTCCATAAGGTTAATATTACACCAGGAACTAAATGCATCTAAGTCTTTTTGCAGAAGAATATAATCAGCGTGACGATCATATGTGCGAAAAATCTTTACGTCGTCTGCATACAGTAGAACGTTTGAGTGTTTAATGATTTTCGGTAGATCATTAATAAACAGGGAAAATAACAAAGGACCCAGATAGCTCCCTTGCGGCACGCCGGATGTAACCGAAATTCCTTTGGAAGTATGCGTTTTAAAACGAACGTTTTGAGTTCTGTTTGACAGATATGAATTAATCCACATAAGGCAATTGTCCGTAAATCCCATAATATCAAGTTTTTTTATTAAAAGTTTATGATTGACTTTATCGAACGCTTTACTAAAGTCGGTGTGAATAGCATCCGTTTGTTTACGTTGAACAAATCCTCGATTGACTAATGTTGTTAACTCCAAAAGATTAGTAACCGTTGAACAACCCTTTCGAAAACCATGCTGAGCAGGATCCAGTACAGATGATACTTGATGGGAAAGGTGATCAGTAACAATTTTTTCAAAAAGTTTTGGTATAGCGCTAAGTTTAGCAATACCTCTGTAGTTTGTAACATTATTTCTGCAACCAGATTTAAATAATGGATTAATAAAAGAATCCTTCCATATTTTAGGAAAATAACCATACTTCAATGATATATTGAAAATTATTGTGAGAGGTTTTACCAGTGCCATGGCACATTTGTTAAGAACGCAACTCGGAATACCACCCGAACCATATTTATATGAAAATTTAAGCTTTTTTAAACTGTTAAAAACTGTTGATCCATCAAGAAATGGAATTGATATACTCGCAGCTGGATACGGCACCTCTGATAGTTGATAAGAGTAGGATTCAGGTAAATTTTCATTAGAATATGTGGTGGAAAAGAAATCTGCAAACAAATTACTTATCGTCAGCTCATCATCAGAATCAATATTTTGATACTTCATAACGGATGGAAATGCCATTGCCATTAATAGCTCCGTAAGACTTCAGTAATTAAAGTGACTGCATGGGACGGTGTAGGACCTAGCCAGATGGTGCGAGGTCTTATATAATTTGGATGAAGAAAACTATACTTACTTACTTCCTGACAATATTTTGTTCGATTTCCACCCAAATTTTAACACTATTCTAAGACTATTGCTTCACGTATACGTATTTTCTTTATATGAAAAATAAAATATAAAAAAAAATTATAAAAAGATAAAATTCTGAAATTTATATAAAATTATAAAAATCATTGTAAAGCTCTGTAAAAGGTGTTTAAAATATTCTGTTTTCAAACATAAAAGGTGCCTTCAATTATGCGTATCGGTAAAAATGCTTACTTTCACTGGTTTTTCTCCACTTTCTCTTGCAAAGAAGATATTTTTGCGAAAAAAAAGCATCCTATATTTGAATCAAGATAATAAAGTACCTCTTCACAAAATTTTATTTAAAAAATGAGATTTTGCGTGATGCGAACACAGACAGTCAGCGAGTCAGACAAATAGTCTTAGAGACAGACAGGAAAAAAGTTACTGTTTTATTCTATGTATAGATAGCTGGTCGATTTTATCTTGAACTCAGGAAACTAACCCTCATGATTCAAATTTGTCAATTTGTCAATTCCTCATTCAATTAAAGCTTAACATTTCAATTCTAACTTTACTCTAAATAAATAATAATAAAGAAATACGAATGTATTTCCAATCTTCTGTGTCTTTGCTTTAACTTTATCGTTTAACAACAACATGAATGTCAATTTCCTGCATCTATGAAAGAATTAAACAAATAATGACAATAGTTGTAACAAAAGTTAGTGGCAAACCTTTAAATGTTTGCTTGTGTAAGCATAGAGCACATAGTCACTTGACAGCAAAAAGCTAAACACTCCCACTTATGAATAAAAAGGTACTGCTGAAACAACAATGCTTTCGTGCAAAAGAAAAACAGTCATTACAATACAAATGAAATACAATACCAAAGAAGACCGAAAAAAGGTACTACGAAATGAAGCAAAAAAGAAACGTTAATAAAATCGGCAGTCAAGCTTAGGTCTTCGTGGACAAAATTGTAACTCGTGTGGTTGGGTTAGTTTACGTCGAAAAAAGTTTGACTAACTGAGAAAATACAACAGAGATTTCAAGGAAATGGCATTAATATTTTAATATTATTACAAGGCATTAGTAATTTATATTAAGAAGGAGGGTTATGCCAGAAATGGCCCATTAAGTCGAAGGCAAAGAGGGCCCATTGTGATTCCCTTTAGCTAACTTTAAAAAATATTAAAAAAGAAGAAAACTATTTACGTCCTGTTACCTATCACTGGCGTAATAGCCAGTGAGCACACCTATCACGACTCTCAGAACTATCATATCCAAGCCCAGAAGTACTTTGGTTTTCGCAGCGTCTAGTCTGGTCCAATTTGCCCGGTTAAATCTGCAATCCTTCCTCACTTCCCAAGAGAGTTCCTTCTGAAAAGTGCCCCGATACCAGTTCGGTGGCCTTTAGAACCGCCATCACCTCTGCCTGAAAAAAACTGCCAGATTAATGCAGTCCATACGACATGCGTGTACTGGTTCCAATGTCGATCACAGCACCGGTGCCCTTCTTCATATTTGAATCATCTAAGAACACCGCTTCCCCTTCGTACAGTTTACCAGATCCCAATCAGTCTTCGCTTTTTGGAAATACAACTAAGGTTATCCTGCTGAAATCAAACTCAGTGACCATACGTCCGTTATCCCGGAGGTTATTGGAAGAGGTCCGCTGAGTCCGACCTCAAGCAGCCATTCCGATCACAAAGTCCTCAATGGGAAGTAAGTGCAGAATGATGCCAAGCTGCTTGAGATGCCAATCGAAGCACATCTCTGGACCTTGGCGAGAGTTTTCCAGTTAACCTTTGTTCTCAATGCCTTCCGCATCCATACGTGAAAACGGGTCGTACAACCGAAGTGTAAATTCAAGTTACTAAGCTTGGTCGTAGTCCCCAGTTCCTACCTATGGAATTTTTGAAGGCGTAGTAGACATTTAAACCCTTTTAAGTCTCTCCTGAATATTCCTTTTCAATTTACTATCGAAGTAGACTCCTAAGCATTTAGCCTCCCTTGCTAGCTTTAGCTCGACGCCATTGACTTTAGGTGGTTTGAAACCCATTCAGTTTTAATAATTTAAATTAATTTAGTAATTTAGGTGTTGGCGAAATAAATATTTGAACACTGAACTAAAAATATTTTTGCTGTCTAATAATTTTTCTATTAATGTATAATGTCTGATGTCAAATAATGATTTGTTCGATGTATTTTTTGTTCGATTGCAGGTATCTGTGCCTACAAGGGAACACTGTTTATGTTTTAATCTGTATTTTTGAAGTAGACCATTTTAAAACTTTGTAGCTGTTTTTTATTAGTTTAGTTCCTATTGCAGTTAAGGATATTTCATGCTATCGAAAATTTAAAAAATTAATTAATATATCGGTCTACATTGCCATAAAAAACACACACTCAACACAACCCACAATGAGTTTTGATTTATCCATTAATGAATTTACATAAATACAATTTATTCTTAATTTTTTCCCCCATAAAAAGCAAAAAATAACAAACGACATAATGTCAGCGTATATAATATAGTTGTGTATTAACTTTCATAAATCACCTGTTGCTTTGTGATGTAAATTGGTTTATTTAAGACCACCCATGTAACAGTTTCATGACAGGCGGGTGCAGTGGTTGAACCATCATATGTCATATAGTGATCAGTGTCCGGTAGTAAGCCACGTATCGATAAACGTTTTACAAATGCCTCATCGCCACCATAACGTATGCGATCCAAAGAGTCAGTTAACATACGTAGTTCAGGATTCGATAAGTCACCCAACTGCAAAAGATTAAGAAAACACTTTAACATACTTGTAGGTTTCTTTATATTCCGTAAACAGTATATATTTCTCAACTCTTTTTTAATGTTTTTTTTTTCCTTCTTATTGATATTTTAATTACCTGTAATAATATGGAAACACCAACAATACCCTGAGCTCTATTTAATGCGTCCGAAAAATTGTTGTATAATTGGGAATTATAACCAAATATTTGTATCTGTAAATAAAAGCAAAATGAAGACAGAAAAAATAAAATTAATTTTACTTTTACTGCTTGTAATGTACATTTTATTGTTGTTTTTGTCGAATTTACTTGTAACATGTATCTATCAATAAATAAATCCTCATAATTGAGTAAATCCTTATTTATTCACCCTTGTCTTATCTGTTCAAATTGTGCAAATTGTAGATATTTTTATTGTTGTTTTTGCCTTTTTACTGCATAAGATGCTTTAATTTATATTGACATTATGTTGAAATATAAATCCAAATTATATCTTAATGTCGGTCTATTGTACATGTGTTAAATGTAGGAAAAAATGTGTCTTATTCACACGATCTAGAGTGTGTGTGCGAGTTAATACACAAATACAAAATCAGACTTACGAAGAAGTTTTTAATAATCTTGTTTAATTGTAAAGAACTAAAGAAATAACAACAACAAAAGTAGAAAGAACAAATAAAAGTAAAATATAACAAAAATCTATACATATAATAAAACTGTAACAGGACCATTTCTGTACATGAAAAATTTTTTGAAAAATTAATTAGTGGTGCAGTTAGTAATCGAAATGGAATACAAAACAGCAATTTTTAGAATTTTTGGCTGTCTATCTATCTGTCTGTCCGCCTTTCTGACTGTCCAACTGTCTGTTTGTGTTCGCATCACATAAATTTTAACAACATTTTAAATTTTTGAACAACATTTTAAATTTTTTGGTTCCAATATGAGATACTCATTTCCGAAAGTATATCTTATTTCCAAAAGAAAATTGAGAAGAAGTATTGAAAGTACGCAATTTTACCGATTTAAAGGTACTACGAACTTGACAGCGTCTTTTATTTTTGAAAGCGGGATATTTTATTTTAAACAATATTTACATAACTCTACAATGATATTAGAACTTCATACAAATTTTAGAATTATATGCAGGGATGGTCACCTCTATATTAAAAAATATATAAACCATAACTCGAGCCCTATAAAAGTAAGAGTCTTAAAATTTTGTGTGGATTACTTTCAAAGCAAAATCGAACAAAATATTGTCAAATCGCCCACGACATGGCGGGCACAGCTACTATTGCATAAAATCAATGGAAAGAAAGTATTTTAGATTTGTAGAATGTTTTAAAAGTTTTAAATTGTGTATTATTTTTATTTTACTTATCGTTTTAACAGATAGATGCAACATTCGAAAAACTTAATGTGTCTTCTTAAGTTGTTGATAGTTTAAGTATATTTGTGTAAAAAAAAAAAAAGTGTAAGTTAGGAAAATATTGGAAAATTCAAACGATATTCTGTATTTGCAAATGATAATTAATATCAATATATGCACAAAGTTTTAAATCTCAACAGCCTTTAATTATTAAAACTAAATAAAAAATCTACAAAAAAAATTAAAAAATTTAAAAATTAAACATTACACGAAATACGAGAACATTTTGTTAAATCCGTTACTATTTATTGCTCCAGTGCAGTTATGTTCAATTCAATATTACTATTGAATAATGATCAAGCTGCGGCTATTAGTTGTTTTCTGACCGTAACTTTAACGAAAATGGAAAAAGGTGTAGTGTGTTTGGCAAGTCGATCAGTACATACCGTCTGCATGTAACTGAATATTCATACATTATTGTATGAATTATGTCCACACTGCATTTAGGCTGGCTAGAATGTATTATGCTGAGCCAGCATATTCCCACAGTAGATATAAGCATAATGATAAGTAGAAATAAGTTTAGCTTAAGAAAGAGAATTAAGAATTAATAAAGACACAGATTGGAGCAGACGTATGGGCTGCTCCAGTTAAAAGAAAAAAGTATTTTAATTCATTACAAAGGCGAATTTCGAGTACTATTGATACACTAACGAAAAAAGCCGTCATCGATGAGAAGGAGTAACTAATAAATAAAAATGGATACAATTGGATACAAACTGCCAAACTCAATTTATTCTTCAGATTTATATATGTGCGACTCTTTCCTGTTTCCAAATTTTAAGAAATGACTGGATGGTAAAAGACAAGAAGTTTTTCAATAATGGTATGTTATTTTTTCTTTTGTATGCCGCTGTTAGAGTATGAAAATATATTTAATATATTTAATTTTTGCTTTCAAATCGTTTCTTTTTTAAGCTCACCCGGAAGCCGGATTTCCCCAAGGTAGTATATTACGACCCATTTTATAGTTACTGTAAACTTCGGACATTTAATTGAGCAACCAAGTCCAAACATCAATTCAAAAAAAGCGTTGAATTAATAAGGAATATACATACCTGACTAACCAGGAATATACTCATAACTTAATAACTATACATACATATAATAAAATAGTAACTTATTTCCTGTCTGTTTGTCTTTATTATTATTAAAATATTTTAAAATATTTTAAACACCTTTTATAGAACTTTACAATAATTTTTAGAATTTTATATAAATTTTAGAATTTTATCCAGGGTGGCTATTTATATAAAGTAAATAATCTTAAAATTTGGTGTAGATTTCTTTCAAAGCAAAATCCAACAAAATATTTTCAGGACACACACAACGTGTGAGGGCACAGCTAGTAATGAATAAAATGATATTGTACCATAACACTGCGTAGGGAGTCATGCTCCCTTAAGAATGAAATAAAAATCAGTGCAACTAAATTACGTTATTTGCACAAACTCTATCCTCAGCTTAGAACGCAAACTTCTTCTCTACAAGTTGATGCTCAAACCAATACGATGTTATATAATTTAGTTATGGGGCATCTAATTTAGAAAAATTCCGAAGCCGCTAAAATAAGATTCTATGAATTATCACAGTTTATAATCCACTGGTTTGTAACATCCTAAATGGTCGTGGTTACATTCGTCTAAAAAGAAGGGATATTGCTTCTGTTGGCCCTAAATCTGAGGGATGGCCTAGCACTGGGTGGATTTAACAAATTTATTTGTGTTTATTTTAGAATATTTGGTTTTTATTTTAGACTTAAGATATCGTTACATATTATTAGTTCAAATATACTGACGCTACAATAAATACAATATGAACTGATTTTTGCAATGGCTTTCTATAACAAGCCACTTTTTTCTGTAAATTTTTTTAGTTTTTTATAAAAATTTGTTTGATAATTTTTTACAAAAATTTTGTTGAAAATATTTTGAAATTTTTTGTAATTTTTTTTTTTTGAATATTTTTCATTTTTTTGTAAAATTTTCTGAAATTTTTGTTTGTGAATCTTTTGTAAAAGTTTTTAGAAACTTTTTCTGTAAAAATGAGGACCTTCCTGTAATCTATATTGCGTTAGAATGGTCAGACTAAAGCAAAAAAATCCTTAAAAAAATTCCTCATATCGGACACACGGACATGGTTTAATTAACTTCTTTATGTAATTTTGTAATTTTAATTCCAAAATAATTCCTTAAATATTAATTAAAAAGAAAAGGGCTCTCTTACTTATATTCAATTAACACAAATATATTTACTACTGTTATTGGTCAGTAGGTAAATTCCATTAAATTCATAAGCAAATACTAATACACATGCAAAACTTTCCAATTTAAATTCATATACAATAAAAGCACGTTTGCAGTTTTTACCTACGAACGAACAAACAGAACAATAAAATATAGTTTACACTGCATGTATGTTTGTTTGTAGATCATAAGAAGAAAACAAAAAACACTTACTCGCATGTAGGCACACAGAATCAATACTTGTTTGGCATAAATTTACACAATATAATCCCAACTATCAACAAAATGCAGACAAATAACTACCACAAACTATTATGTATGATTTACATCTACACAAACATCAACAGGCTTATAATTTACAATATGTACTCCCGTATGTGTGCAGGTAGAATAATTCCAACTCTTTCATACTGGTTGTTTATACTAGAAACTGAACCGAACAAAATACAAAACAAAACAGTAAAGTGAACACTAGAGTGTCCCATTCAAGGTTATCTTGCGTCCAGTTTCAAGTGTTTATAAGAAAGGTATTCGTAAAACTATACAGGCCTTCTCACTTTACGCCTTCTATAAGACATTCATTTTCATTTAGAAGGCATTTAGAAGGCAGCTCTCCCTTATAAAAGATCCAATATACATGCCTTTCCTTAGAAGGCCTCCTAAATAAAGCCTTTAAGAAGGCATTGGAAGCGGGAATGTGTATAGCATATTTTGTATAGCATAATACATAATTTATACATAATTTTATATTTTTAAATATCTCATTTATAAAAAGCAAAAGTTCATTTAATTGCCCTTTATCTAATTCACTGCTGCATGCAATTGAGAAGCTTCGATAGACTGATTTATAGTGCGCTAGTCTATCAGCCTGGAGTCTGAAGGACCGATTCCGAAAAAAAACTAAGAAAAAAATTAAATATTTAAATTAAAAGTAATGCTAATTAAATTAGAAGAAAAACAAAAATCTTGTCGCGGAACATTTATTCTTAGTTTTTGCTAGAAAAAGTCCTTCTGGACTGCTTACTGGTAGAAGTGAGAGTAAATGGCCTGCTCCGCAATGACAACCTGTGCATGAAAATGGAACCCAATCAAAAGGCATTGTGCAGAGGCCTTCATACTTCTTCTTTTTACCACTGGGATGTCATCGATGTCTCTATGTAATCAGATTTCTTCAAAAGAAGATTACGAAAATGGGCACTATTAAATTAAAGGTAGCATCTTTATATTAATGCTATACAATTCACTCAACAACATACTTACATGTGTTAACTGCTCTGTGTGACAGAACCGTAGCGATGCCTTAGTTGAATCGAACAAGCATTAAAGTTGATGTGCTTTCCATTCAAGGAGCTTCTATTGTCGGGAACTTAAAGATGCATTGCTGGAGTAACACTTTTCGAGAATACTTAAGAACCTGGTAAAGGCAACTTCTAAAAAATGCAGTTTGTTATGCACAAGAGACTAAACCCCAAAATGCTTTACTAGTTATATCTTAAGGTAGGTTACACCAAATACGAAACTAAAAATATTATACTTTATTGTAAAAAATATCGATATATCTTTAGAAAAACATTTTAAGACTAGCTGTGCTCGCCACTTCGTCAGCATCCTCGAAATATTTTGTTCGACTTTGCTTCAAAAGCAATTCACAAACAAACAAAGACCCTTACTTTTTTAGTGCTTCAGTTATGGTTTATATATTTATTTTATATAAAGGGTCTGATCCCTACTAAAATATGCCGCCTTAAAGTATGCATATCTGTAAAATTGTATACTTTCACTGCTTTTTCTTCACTTTCTCTTCGATATAAGATATTTTTGCAGAAATAAACTAGCCTATATTTAAATCAGGATACTAAGATACCTCCTCACAAAATTTTGTTGAAATCCATCTAGTAGTTTTTACGTGATGCGAACACAGACAGACAGACAGACAGGAAATAAGTTACAGTTTTATTATATGTATGTATAGATATGAGATTGTACGTTTATTTATTGTGGAAAAATTTAGACATTTAGAGTATTCGATATTTTTTTTCAAACCTATTAAATTATAAAAAAACATTTCTGTATTTTTAGCAGTGTTTTCCATGTTTTAGAAAACAATTTCTGCAAAAAAAAAACCAGAGAACAAAAAAAATTAAAAATCAAGATCTGTGAGCATGAATATAATTCGTTGCAATATCTATAGATAAATTCTCGAAAATTGTAATTTTATATTTAAAAATAAGATATACAGGTATGTTCTGTAATCCGAAACCGAGTGAAATTGAATCCGAATGAAATTTTAAATTGTCATAACTTTTAAATTTTACAACATTTTGATATTATTTTTTATACATTTGATTAAAGACCATTCATATAACTTCCTTGATTGCTAATGTTTTAAAATAATAGGCGCAACTAAGTTATATTTTTCTTTAAAAATTTATTCGATTTCAATTTCACTCGGTTTCGGATTACAGAACATACCCGATAAATAAAGATATATATACATCTTTATTTACATCTTATTTTTATATATAAAATGAAAATGAAATGAAAATGAGAAAACAATTGCAAAATGACATTTGACATTAATTTCTGCCTTGATTTAAATAACACTAGCAAAAATACTAAGGATAGATGCAAGGGCACACCCTATTGTACGGACAAACACATATGACCATAAATCTAAATACAAATGCGTAACAAAACCAAGAACAAGACTTTACAGTTTACATATGAGTGCTTGTGTGAGTATTTGTGTAATATTTAGTAACAAAAACAAAAAAAAAAATGCATAGAAAGGCTACTAGAGTAAAACCAGAGAACAAATAATAAAATCCATAACGACACAAATACCAAAAATAACAAGGACAACACAGGGAAACGGAAACAGTATCTTAAGTAAATTATAACGTACGTACACATGTATGAATTTGTTTGTGCGTCAGAGTATCTAAATATGTACGTTTTGTGTACTTGGCTTGTAATTCGAATAAAAATTCTGTTTTTTTTAATTTATTTAAAATTATTGTCCTCCCAAAAGGCTGTGTATTTATTGAAAAATATTTATTGAGTTAAATTCTTTTATTCTTGATTTTTTGTAAAAGGTTACTGAATACGTAATAACGAGTTTAAATATTTTCAAATTAAATATGTCCTGGCCAACTCTTAACATTTTTAAAACCCAGCAGTGTGCAGTAAAGAAAACTGTCCATCATACAAAAGATAGGATATCGAAAATCCTTTAAAAATATCCCAGCAAAAAATTACGTTTACTTGAAAGCAGGTTTGTAAGGGAGAGAGATATAGACTCTCCCTTCTAACCTGCTTAGTAGGTCTCTTTGCTTCACCAAATTCTTTATAAAAACTTATTCCCTTACATACCTGCATCCTCGTAAGCGAGAGAGGATGCAGTTTGTTATTACTGTCTTACAATTATAGCATTTTCGAATATACATATTAAATGTACTTATGAGAACCGCTTTTGAAAGTCATGAGTTTTATTTTACTGCTTACCAAAACCCACTAAAGTCACCACAAGGCATGAAAAGACTAAAAAGGTGCGTTCATGTTCAGGAATTATTTAAAAAGATGATAATGTATATTATGCCTGGAAAAGTTTAAGAAAGCATCCTACAATGTATATGAATGTATAAAACTAAGAGTAACTGATATACACATTATAAATATGAAAACGCTAAGATAGGTCATGATAAGACATGATCATAGTTATGCGGGGATGATTTAGCCGAGAGGCGGCTGGTAACTATTAGTAAGCAGCAGAAAAATCTGCAAAAATTCCTGCTCTTGCTTAGCTAGTGCTAACAGTTCTCTTAAGTTGATAATTTGACTGATAAGGTGCATACGTGTAATTCTCTCGCTTTATAAGTCAGGGGGCAAATCACAACATTCGATATCGATCGAAATTTCAACAGAATTTAAATGGGAATTACGAATGATATCGAATGCCGTGATTTGGCCCCAGATTTTTTCCTGATTATGTGAATTTAATTTTATCTATTTCTATGCCTGGATTATAGTTATTACATAGAAATTCCTTCCCATATGAAGTTTAGAAATTTTAAAAAATGCGGAGAAATTCTGAGATTATTTTCGTAGCAGTCATGCTAAAATCCCAACTAATTTGAATATTGTTTCTCGATTACCCTAATTTCAACATTTTGTGTAATAGACTATTTTGTTTTATTATTTAAAATAAAAAATACTCAACTTTTATTTTAAACATACCAAAATATGAATTATTTAATAAAACTAAATGAACGAGTAATTGATAATATTTTCTTTCCGTTTTAGAGTATAGATGTTGGTACAACAGGTTTTTCTAATATATATATTGCTTTCACTTTAAATACCAAATACAACGTATGTAGACGATTTTTTTAAGCATTTTTAGTTATATGTATATAAGGTAAGTTGTGCTAAAATTTTGGTTATTTAAAAGTGAGTTTACACTCATTCAGCAGGAAGAATATAAAAGGGAAAATTTAAATTGAAAATACTTAAAAGCAATATTTTATTCATCAGGATCTTCAATGCATGAAAAGTAGATTTTCTTTTATTCTAATGAGTATTTTTTTAAACAAAAAAAATTTAATAATTGTATCTTTCATATTATTCAAGCCCAATTAAATTTTGTAAAATAAATTTTATTTTTATTTTACACACAATTATTTTATTACACAAGCAATAAACCCAACTGTTAATACTAAATCGAAAAAATTATATTTATGACACTTATGAAATGTTGGAAATGTTTTAATGTACACAAGCTAAAATATGGAATTGTATCATTTTTTTTTTACACAATACTACAAAAATATATTTTAGAGAAGTATCGCAATCGATATACGACTGCACTGCTATTTAATTTTGCGAAAAAGAATGCCCTGATCTCACTATAGATCGTTATCAACTTATGCTCAGCATCAATTTTCTCTGGCAAAACAATAGTTTTTGGCGGCCTTTAGGGCATTCGTCGAAACCAAACTTCGTTCAGAATTGAACTTTGCATACTACCAGTACAATGTAGTAATGTATTACTTTGTCTCCAATAATATAAACCACACGCAAAGAAAATACATGGTTGAAGTATTTTGATTGAATTATATGACTGAAGAAAACATATCATTATTAAAAATTCCAATATGAACATATTATGGTTAAATTAAACTATTTTAGTGTAATTAAAAACTATTAAATGTTCTAGTCATGGAAACATTTTTAATAATAATTTTTTTCGTTTTTTTGTTATCAGTTTTGCTAACCTATGTATACTTTTGCAAAAATAATTGCTTACTGTTTTTTTTTTTTTATTCCGTACCTGAAGAGAAAAACGTAACCTTATCGTTTTCGCTACAATGTATGTTCGACTGTCAGCGCTTTCTATCGCTGGAACCGTAAAAGTACTCTTAAAATTTCCATACAAGTTGTATTATTGTGGCCGCTATAACAACAAAAACTAAAACTTACAGGGTATTCTGAACGTGACGTGTTTTTTATGTACATATATATCTTTGTTTCTTAAAGCGTAAGAGGCAGACACTTGAAATTTATGCACAATAATAAAAAATACACTTTAAACCTATATATTTAAACCTATATGAAGTATAAATTTGTTCCCTGTAGCTACTACAAAAAATTTTTGTGTTCAATAGTCACAAGGTTTTGCATATATACTTAAATGATAATAGGCTTTAACCTTAAATTTACACAGATTATATTTTACAATTTCTACTATAACAACAAGTAGGGAAAATAAATCAAAATGTTGCAAATTTGAGGAATTTGGCTTTATCTGATAAACATCAAAGACACTTGATATTTAGACAGGGTATTTTGTACTAAACTCCAGTATAAAAAATAATTAAAAATTAAAGGGTTAAGGGAGAACCCTGACGTGAGTAAATTTAAAAGTTGCACTTTAAAATTTATATACAGAAGGTAGTAGGGAGCCCTACATGTATGCGTCTGACTCGGATTTGACCGATTTATTATTCTTATTGTTTTTTTCTTTTTAGTAGTATATTATGGTTTTGCAAAAGTTGTATGGTTAAAACCAACCATGTTGAGTTTTTTGTGTGTAGTAACCGTTTAATGATGAAATCTTAACCTTATGGTATTGAAAGTAATGTTAAAAATAACTAAAATTTATGCAGAATGTAATGTGACTATACCACGTGTGCAACCAAGGGCCAGTGCGAGATTGTTGTTTAGTAAATGCTCGACAAATCGGTAACCTTCATCCTTTTTAAAGTCAGCTAAAAGTGTAATACTTTACAATGCTGCCATTTATCCAAATATGAAGAACAGCTCTCGGATATTATATCTTTCAAATATCTATTAAGCTTAATTGTTCTCTATTAACTAAAATATACAAATCTATATCTATCTATTTTCTAGTCATAAAATAATTAATAATTTAAACTGTTCGATCTTTATACACTGTCCCGCTTTAATTGTTACAAATCTTTACAATTTAACACCAAATGAAAAGGCAAACAGAAAAAGGACTCTTACAAATGGTTTAATTTATAACATTTCCTCTGCCATTTGTCATATGACAATTGCACAATTTTGAAAAATGTTTGTGTAGACTCCATTTCCTAAATTCTTTCACAGCCCATAGACACATTGGCATGTAATGACACACAAACCAGAATATCAAAAATATGCTTTAGCATGAAAACAACATAAAGGCATAATAGCAATTGTAAAAGAATATCTTGACATTATACATAGACACAAAAGAGAATAAGAGTTAAATAAAAAATCCACAGTTTTGCTAACACTTCTACTAGTTATCTTTTACATAGAATCAGTTTGTACAACCAAAAGTAGATAAGGTCTATAAAATCATAAGCAGGCTTTAAAAGTTGGTCTTTGTTGGGATAATTGTTAACGTGTCGTTTTATTTGAATTACTTTTAATTTAATTTGATTAAATTTAAGTTAAATATTGCACTCATTGTCTGCACTGATTGTCGTTGCATTCGTTAAAAGGGCTTGAGAAATGATGCGCCATTTGTTTGTGGTTGAGCTTTAGGAAATTTATATGCATGACTGACTTCATATCATGTATTTTTGCGTGCGTGTAGGGGTGGATGTGTTCGTGTAATACAACGTTTTACACAAAATTTATGTTTAAATGAAATAATTAGAACAAGAAAAAAAGGGGAAACCAGAAACGAGTTGAGACATAGTTTTGTTTGCTGATTTGTGTCTTCTAGTACATCATATTATTGTCAACATTTTGTAAATTATTTTCTTTTATTTTATGTTATTCTTGGCAAAATGAAAAGTTGTAAAATAAAAACACAAAATTAAAACAAAAAAAAAAAAAAATCGTTATTTCAAATTGTAATTTGTTACAACTATTATGAAAAGGATTTTTTGTAGTTTCTTGCAAAACTGTGCAGTGCAGAAACAACTGCTGCTATTTAACCCCAATCAAAATGGTATGAAGGAAATGTTACGTATTACAGCATATCCCGCAATTATAAACAAGAGAAGAATACTATCTGTTATTTATAAATAGTCTAGTAGTAAATATAAAACGGAGTATAATTTTGATTCTGAGTTCGTTGTTGTTGACAGTTGCGAAGAAATAGCTAATTCAAATATAACTGAAGATTTAGGGACATTTTATCATTTCACTTTTTTTTTCTTATCGGTTGATTTTTATATATTATAGCAATAATTAAAGTCCCAAATACAAAAAAACGCGTATAAAAATTTCAAGTCAAAAGTTATGGATATGTGACCGCTTTCTCGTGAAATAGTTCACTGTGCTTCGATTAAAATTAGGTTCCAGTTTTGATCCGCTAAAGCATCAGTACATCGTTGTTGTGGCTTCGGAATATCTGTCATAGACAGGATTAACGAATATGTATTACATGTTCCGATAAACTTAGGTAAAGTTAGAAATGTTTAGTCAGGTAAGACCTACCAATTAGTCGCACAAATAAGCTTTTTAGGGTTACGTACCCAAAGGGTAACAACGTAACATTATTGTTTTCACTACAATGCCTGTCCTTCTGCCCGTCCGTCTGTCAGCACCTTTAATCTCTGCAACCGTAATAGTAGACTCTTGAAATGTTCACAGAAGATGTATAGCTGTTGCCACAATAGCAACCAATCCGATAGAGAGGTGTTATTCACGAATATGTGTTTATTTTTTAAATTGTAGGAGGGATACACTTAAAATTTACAAACAGTAATTAAAACTTAGTTCGCTATATAAACAAGTATAAAAAAGTCATCCTCTGATTTGCATGTATAAGGCATAAGTTTTGAACCATAATAAGTAGACTCTCGAATTTTGCAGAGAATATGTATACCTGTGGCCGCTATAGCAACAAATAATAAATCTTATAGGGTGTTGCGAAAGTGACGTGTTAATTACGAATATGTCTTAATTTCTTGAGCTGTAGGAGGCAAACACTTAAAATTTGCACAATTAAAACTATGTTCGCTTTATAAACATGTATATAAAATTGAACCTAGTTATTAAAGGGTGTTAATAGGTTAATAGGTAGAATCCTGAAATTTTTACTATGGCCGCTATAACAAATAGTAAACATTAAAAGATGATTTGCATGAATATGTGGTTTTACTACACTCCTGGCTCAATATTATCCATTAAAAAATTATACTTATCACTAAACATTACACAAAAGAACCTTTTAATTTAACGATAGTACTTTCATGCATCAAAGAGGTGCCAATAATTCAGTTTGCCGAAGCATTTGTTCAATAAAAAATATATACTCTTGTTACTGAAATTTTTATTAAAGCTAGATAGCTATGGCGTCTTTATTCTTTGAATCGGCATTTCCCACTTTTTATGATGTTTATGTGTAAGTGTACACCCTGAATAAAATATAAATTTTACTCTTAAATTAATCAAATATAACTTTTACTTTTGCACATTCACATTTTTATTGAGTTAAACCAAAATTAAGCCTATCAGCCATGTCACAGAGCTGAATTCCGTTCGGAAGTGGAATTGATTCCGTACTTTGGTTCTGTAGAAAACGTAAAACGAAAAAATTTTTCGGAATGAAACCACTTTGAATTTGCTATGTAAAATTAATATTTTTAGCAGTCTTAGCCGCTTAAACTATTTAGGACATCGTCTATTTAAAACTCTGCTACATATTTTATCAATTTACTGCTGTGATTAAAGATTATTCGGGCATTTTTGTTACATTTTTTTTGACAAATATTTTTTTGCCTTTCAATGTAGACATTTCGTTCGGAATTGAAATGATTTTATTATTTCGGTCGGATTGGTTTTAGCTTCTATAGATTCCGTTCGGTTTTAGTAAATCTAAAAAACACAAAACCACTTCTTATGTATTACATATTGTTACGAAAGAAGAATTTATTCATTATAAGCTCTGAACAACAATACTCTCCAACAACAACAACAACATTAATGGTTTATTTTCTTATAATGGTAAAAGAAAGAAACGCGTCATACAAACATTCGCATTTACGCATACAGACACACAGATTAAATAAACACTCTTCTGTTAAATACACAGCCACATACATAAATACAAGCATAAACAAATAAACAGCTACACAAGCAGGTATAAAGAAATAAACAAACACACAAACAGAAAATAAGAGCAATAACAATCGAACCTGCCAGATATGTCTGGAATAGAACATTCTGGTGCTTTTAAATCACCTATACAAGTGAATCGTGCTGGCGAGTAGTATGGCAGTATTAATTTAAAAGTCAAAAAGTTAAGTTGTCGAATTTTAAGAGCGTTTAACAGTTTGCTGTATTTTTGAACAGTGGTGTTAAATAAATAAAGTGACTTACAGTAAAAGTAATAACAGTGTGTATTTATTTTGCAATCAAAAGAACCCAACGTAAAGTAAAAACGTAACAATATTGAAACCTAAGAACGAATGTGAAAAAACATAAAATCTATGTTTTGAGAGATAATAAAAATTCTAGAAATAAATCTTTCACCAGTTTGTAGTCCGAAACCTCCCCTACATTTCAATACCCCATTGTATATATAGCAAAAATTAAAGAACAAAGTCTCACCTACAAAACAGAAAAAAAAACACGTATAAAAATTCGAATCCAATCAAAAGTTGTGGATTTTTGGACACTGTGTGTAGTAGAATTTTAAGGTATGGTCCATTATAATATCCATTACTAATAAAACTATGATCTGAATAGTTTAAATGGCTATAAATTGCTTAAAATATCAATTCCACATAGAAAATTGAAAGTGGTTTTATTACGAAAAAATTTTGCGGTTTACGTTTTCTATAGAAGCAAAGAAATATAGCTCTGCAACATGTGTGATTGTTTTCTACATTCATTCTTATGTTGTCACATTCAAAATGGTGTTGTATTTTTTTCGATTTAATGAAACCGAACGGAACCATTCCGATCGGAATGTTAACACGGAATTATTTCAATTCCGAACGGAATTTGTGACATGCCTGTATATTTCTGGTTTGCATGCAACAATTATTATGTCTATTAAAATGCCAGCATACCAAGATGTGTTTTGCAGCACAGAAATTTAATTTAATTATGCTAGATATTACCTTTAGCTTAAAGTAATTCCAGATTATTTTTAAACGGATTTTCTTCAAATGATGTTGCTAAAGAAATCAAAGTTAATAACAAATGCCTCTGCTAGGAAACCTTCCCCTGACTGAACAGAAAATAACTCTTTAAGAAATAAGAAGAAAAAATAAACACAAGAATGAAATGTGAGCCAAATTAGTTTGGAAAAAAAGAAAAAAATCCAAACAACGCTAAATAGAATATTAAATAGGCTCTAGGCCATTGAGCCAGAGTAAAGATACAAAGATTGTGAAACAAACAATAAAACACATACACACGTATACTACATACTTAAACAGATTTAAACATATTCCTACAATTGAAGCTACAAACAACAGCAGAGGCGCTTTAAAGAGACAAAGAATCGGGCAATAAAAGTAAGAAAAAATCAACAATACACAACAAACTCTTTTTTTTTAGAAGAATTTACTCATTTACTTTCGGGTCTTTTAACTTGTAATTGAAACATTAGCAACAGGCATGACATTGTTATTTGTAGCCCAGTAACGTTGAAATAAAAGAAATAAAGAACTGGCAAGAATTTTATGGGAATGAAAGCTTATTCTTCTTATGTTTAATTTCTGGTATTTAAATCATATTGTTTGGATTTTAAATGTTTATGTGCTGCGAAAAGTTCAGCTACTAGACTTGGTTACCTTTCCTTGTTTTGTTGTGTCTGGGACAACAAAATATTTAACATACCAAGGAGGCTGCATAGTTATTTTAAACGATTACAATATTTAACTAATTTAACTGTTTTGTGAGGACTCAAGGCTAATGAATGTATGAGTGTTTGTTAACGTATCTATCGTTTCATCTTTGTAGCAATTTTCATCTAATAACTATAATATATTCTTAATTGGTAATTTTAATTAATTCCACTGCGAAAATCTTTACAATATTTATAATATTATTCTGTTGTTAATTCTCGTAATATCCTGGTGATATTTGTTTGCACAATTCTCTCTATCTTCTGTTCCTTAAGTTGTTTGTGTTTACATTTGTTTGTCTATTCATGCTTTTTATTTGTTTCTCTTCCTTTGTGTAGAAAGTAAAATACTGGTGTGTGTGTGTGTGTGTTTGTATATACGTGTTCGTATCTAATAATTTAATAGCACTAAATAGCTTGAAATGTTTATAATGTGTTTTAATATTGGTTTTAATTACTAGTTTTTATTATTTGCTTTTTTGTGTGTAACGAGTGTTTTTGTGTGATCTGTATGCGGCTATTTATGAGTGTGAGTGAGTGTATAATTTGTGTGTTTTTCATTCGGAATCTTGTTTAACATGATTGTCGCGGTTATTTTAATAGTTTTTTGTGGCTTAAAATTTAATAACCTCAAAACATGCAGGTATTTGAATTAGATTTTGTTTTATTTTGTGTGTACCTTTCTTTTAAACTCTGTTATAATTTAATATAAATTTAATGACAGCAAAAAATAAAATACACCTGTATTCCACTCTTTCTAGATCAATTCATATATTTGCAAAAAATGTAAATTTATATAAAATAAAAAATTAATCATAACAAACGTATTTCACATAATGCATTCATTTAATTGGGTTAAGAACCAATTTTACCGCAGATAGAGCTAGCCGCGAAAACTAAAAACGTGCTTACTGATCCTTTTTCTTGTATTTGGCAGGCCAATTTTCATAGTTGGAAATATTTAAGAATTTATATTATTCATACAGCAGCCGGTGCGT